>UZAE01013196.1:0-25431 GCA_900617975.1 Rodentolepis nana | reverse complement strand
GGGGGGGGAACAGAAGAGTGTTTCAAAGACGAAGGCAGAAAAAAGGTGAGGTGAGTACTGTGGAAGTAGTCGAATATGACATACAGTTGGGTCATGGCAGTTTGAAGTCAGAAGTCAACTGCCGGTTTATAGACTTTTATGCCGTATGTGTATACGTTGCCAGGGTGCACCACGTGGAGGTAATTCTGTCGCGCACACCGTATAATAAAGTAATAAAAGTAAATTCTCTATTTTAGACTCCGAAATTGTCATTCACAGTGTCAACGAATAAGCTTCAACAGTTCGATTCTATGACGGCTCATTTCTCCACTTCTATATCTGTGAAAATGGGCACTGTGCAATAAGGTGGTTTAGATAAAAGTCACAGTAGGAGAAGACTGATTAGTCTATTCTTTTTAAATCTTGCAGTTTTTATAATTCAAAGATAATAAGTAAGCCGCAGGGCAAAATCAATGCGCTTTAAACGCCCTGAAAAAGTAGCAATGAATTGCATTGAGTACCAAAGTACTCACATATTCATAGCAAATATTCACTCAGACTATTCTGAGAACAATTATACTCAACCTTGAACACTACGTCTGATGTCAACTAAACCATAAACCGAATCTAACATATTAAGTGGGCGGCATGAGTCCTGACTGCGTGCCTGCATCTTTGAGAAATTGAAATTCGCACACACACACACACACACACACACCTAAAATGCTGTTGAAAGCATGACACAATAATGAGGAGGGCATGACATTAGTAGATTAGCAATTTGAAAAATAACTCATCATGTTAGAAAGCACGTTCAATAAGGAATATCTTCCAATTTACTAATAAGGTGGAAAGAAGGTCCTTAAAGTTGGCAAACGAATTCACGTAGCTTTAATATTATGACCATTCCCCACCCAGATGGCGAAAATTTCAGTACTGTGGAGGTGGTTCGGTGGAAAGGTTAATAATAGATAGGACCACTCGTAGAAGGAAATTCATTCTTTAAAGTGTAAAATGCACCACTTAGGGAATAGAAGAATATGAACTACCAGAGAATTCTAAGATTGGGGAAAATAGCAGGCATCAGAAGTTAAATACACCTAGAAAACACGATGTTTCCAAACGGTCAACTGAAGAGATCATTAAAATTATTTGAGCAGTCAATTAAATATAACAGTTAGCTACTGATTTCTTATAGTTCTATGAATAAATAGATGTAGATTATTTTGGAAACGTCTGCAGATGTTAAATACAGACGCACCTTTGGTTCATTTCCAACAAATAGCACCTGGTTAGAAGATAAGAATTCTTTCCAGATCACCTATTTGAAAAATAGTTGACATTTATTGGTCGATAGCCTTAATCAACAAATCAAATGTCGTAGGAATGAAGCAACTCAGTGAAATGGTTGTACCACATCACTTTAATTGGTAACCCTGAATAAGGTTAAAGATTACACAAAGTATATGTTTAATTTTGAAAGGGTGCATCTATGAGCACTAGAAGGAATGTGAAACTAAAATTCATCATTTGCAGGAAGTGTAATGTTGATTGTAAGGCATTAGTTTACCTGTCCCCTGGTTCTGATGTAAAATGCAGATGTACCGGCTGTTCGTGCCAGGAACATCACGCGGGATTGCTCCTCTGCCAAACTATTCAAATATCCCTCCACATCGGAGATGAATGAAGAGACTAGTTATTCATTTTCATTCAGATAATACACATAATAACAAAGGCAACAATTTGAATCAGGCCAACTGCTCTCTGTTGGCTATTAAAGTTCAATTCTCCAGATGATATGAACATTTCCTTCTCAAAATAACCGACTGAAATGTTCTGGTCATCAAGAAAATAACAGGAGTTCGCTCATGAGCTCAAAATTGGCATTCATGATTATCAGGATATGAGATAATGGTAACTATCAGCAAAAGCAGACAAACCAGACACATAAACAATGATTGAATTAAGGCACTTCCAGGGATTTGATTTTCTATTCAAATGCCTACCAGTTACCCCCCAATCACCGTCACCTTCTAGTGATTGGAAGCTCTCCCTCAGAGATCGATTAACGCATATGAGCTGTCGATGTGTCAGAGAAATAGACCTACATGTGAAACCTGACTATCATGCCTCATAGGAGTGACGTTGAGCTCGCACAAATTTAATAACCTCCAAATGACGCATTTAACAGCCACACAATTCCCAACAATCTTAGACAGAATTGAATTCCACATATGTTTTGCAAGAGAAAATCACGTTACCACACCATAGGGTCTTGATATGGATTCATTAAGACCAGCATAATAATAAAACAAAACAAGAAAAAGTTAGGTGAAAATGGAATGTGGATGTTGAAGAAAGTTACTAGACAGAAGTCTATTTTCTAAGAGAAGAGAAGAGAACAGGAGGTAGCGATGTGTAAATCCACAAAATCTACCACTCAATTAATAATTGATTTCGATTTAGCAAGGAAGGAAGGAAGTTGCGGAATGGATGCAACCAAACACAAAGTTGCCAAGTAGCAGATTGTGGTAGAAGAGAGTTGTGATGAGGTTTGAAAGAGGAGTGAGACAGAAGCCAATCCAAAGGGGTGTAAGCAAGCACGCATGCGGCCACATTACAAGAAGGAAGTGAGAAGATCTCGAGTGATGAGCAAGACTGGTGGATCAAATTAATAGTCATAGAAGACAAACGAAGTCAATGATGAAATTGAATGAGAGTAGAATCGATAAAAATGGAGTGTGAGATTACAAATAAGGGCAGAATTCAGATCCAACTCCACTTGAGGTAGCAAAGTGGGCCCATACTCAGTAGATTGACAGCCATAGTGACAGCATAATGAAAATGATGATGACAAGGGGTGCGTGATTGACTAGCCAACACGTGGTGCAGCCTGGGCAACGTATACTCATGTGGCCAAAAGTAAATAAAGTGGGAGTTGACTGCGAGCTTCCCCTAACAGACTGTATATCATATTTCACCATCTTCCATCCTTCCTCGGTGTCTGTCACACGCTTTCACAACTGGAAATCCCTATTTTGTTCCCAACCCCCCCCCCNTTGAATGAGAGTAGAATCGATAAAAATGGAGTGTGAGATTACAAATAAGGGCAGAATTCAGATCCAACTCCACTTGAGGTAGCAAAGTGGGCTCGTACTCAGTAGATTGACAGCCATAGTGACAGCATATTGAAATTGATGATGACAAGGGGTGCGTGATTGACTAGTCTATACGTAGAGCAGTCTGGGCAACATATACTCATGTGGCCAAAATGTCTATAAAGTGAGAGTTGACTGCGAGCTTCCCATAAGAGATGGTATATCATATTTCACCATCTTCCATCCTTCCCATCCTTCCTCGGTGTCTGTCACACGCTATCACAACTGGAAATCCCTATTTTGTTCCCAACCCCCCCCCCTCCACTTTTGTGAATTTGTTGCTCGTCTCCTCTCCTCTCCTCTGTGGAGTACGAAGTCAAACAATGGGTGAATGATAACTATCATTAACCCTGCCATTCGGAGTGAACATATAACGATACTGATGATTTTCGATTTAATCTGGAAAACGTGTAATCTTGAGTTGAAAATAAATCGAATAACGTGGAAAGTCTTGCCATCTTGTTTACACCATTTTACAGTTTATCTCAAGGGATATCGTTGGCATTTAGTCGCAGCCACAAGGTTTAAATAGTTATATGTTAAAACAGACAGGAAGTATTTAAAACAATCATCCGCTAGAGGTCACAACACAGTGAAGGAAGAGATTCATTGGCAAGTTGAAATTGAGGTGAAGAAAAGAAAATAAATAAAGAAGTGGAACGTGTGCAAAATAAAACCCCAAAACAAAATTCAGACAATTGTTTATGCAATTACTAGGCAACTCAACCTGTCATGAGGACTCGTCACCACACCATTTTTCCTCACGAAAATATGCACAGCAATCAAACCAATATGCAAAACGTCACGTTTTTAGCGAAAAAAATCACGAAGAGGGTGAGAGTGAGATCAGAGTAGAGGATAATGGGCTGCAATGTGAACTGGTGCAATCATGCATTGTGGAGGCGAGGATTCCATCTCACATCTTGCACTTCAGCCTACCTTTCCCAGGTCTTGCATGCCATGCACCACACATCCATGCAACCTCCATCAACTCATCACACAAGCACAGCACAGCGCAGCACAACCACACAGTGGAGTCGTGATCTCTACCCAACATTGCTACTATAAAAGCTGCTCACATAGCAGTTGACCACCAACTCATCTCATCTCACCTCTCCTCAACTCAACTCAACACAAGCAACTACACAAGGAAAGCAGCACCAATGGTTGGAGTGAAGAAACAGTCAGAATCTGCCAACTCATCAGTCTCTCTAAGCGCCTCCCAACAAGCTGGAGCATTCTTCCCACGACAGTTTCAGTCCGGTTACGACAGCTCCACGCGTCTTGCACTCAACTTCACACCCTCCCTATTTCGCATGACTGCATCCAACTCAAGCTCGTCCCTCTCAGAGATGGCGTCGGACTCCTCGACTAGTTCAAGGCGATCATCAGCTTGGAAGATGAAGTGGAGGCAACGTGGAAGTGAAATGAGCCGAGCCCAAGTGGACGAAGTCGTACGCCTCGTGCTCTCCTCCTTCGCCGCTAAAATGCCTCACAGCAGCAAGGTATACTCCCTCCCCATGCACCCACTCTCTACCCCTAATACCTCCTCGCTCCCTTTACTTGATCGTTCATGCACACTTCCTCTCTATTGTAGTTGAAGAACAATGCCCAACTCTCCACTGACTTCGGTCTTGACAGTTTGGACCGCGTCAACTTGCTCAAGACACTGGAGAAGTCTTTCAACTTCAGAGTGTTCCCCGACGAGTTCGATAATTTGGAGGAAGAGTTGGCGACTCCTGATGATATTGTCAGTTTCGTTTGTCGAAAATTCGCCATATCCTGCTAGCAGATACCCACATTATACCTTTTATTTTCTCAATTGAAGGCATTTCCAAATTTACTGCGAATTTTATCACTTTTCACAATATATATTTTGATATATACCTCTTGCACTTCTTTTTCCACCTCCACAATATTTACGCATGCACGTTGAGAATAACAACTCCATTCGGTAATTGGGATCTGGTTAGTTCCTTTCAATTCCGGCATACCTTGCCTAGTAATGAACATTTCAGGTAATTGAATTTTTCACATGGATTTATCAGTTAGTAGTGACAACCCAGAGAGACGAAGAATACATCAAAAATGACATCTCTCAGGGATTGGACCAGGATGTCGGAATGAAAAAGTTCATGTGGCAGTGACAGCATTTCGTTTGCATAATGCCACTTCGTGAAGTGCGTAGATCCATTTGGGAAGATAGGGCAATCAGATGGCTGGACCGAGGGGGGGGGGGGGAGTAATTAGTATGTTGTCAAAGCAGTAGACATGGCATTGAGAATGCCCTAATCAGAAGTAATGAATTAGGAAATGTCAAATTAAACAGCAGGAAAGATCAGGTCAGTTTATCGACCTCAACCTTCCCCAACCCCCCCCCCGCCCATAACTCATACTCACTACAGGTTCCTATGGCCATGCCTAAGTGTGAGAATGAATCCAATTGCGTTCTTTGCATGCATCAAACGGTGTAGTACAGTCGCCTATTTCACGGCAATCTGATCAAAAGTCGCATTCTCGTCAACTTGGAATGGCGACGCTACTGACCAACCTCGATCCCCTTCGCGTTAGCCACGCCACAAACTCCTTATTTCTATTCACCAACATGACTGCAAACAGAAGTGGGCCCAGTCAAGAGAATTCTCTCAGACAATCCCCTTAATTCTGTCAGATGAACTGGGTTCCGAGCCCGCCCAACGAAACGACTTCAGTTTGTGTGTACTAATCATTGGGACAAATTTCATACCTACACCGTGTAGTTGGAACTGGGATAATTCGCACAGCTAATTCGACAACCAATAATTAGATACAACATTTTCACGATGAGGAATTGAACTCTAATCACTGACTCCCCTATTCCAGTCAATCGTTTGAGATTCCATGTCTTGCTCAGCCTTGAATGAAATGCTTCGAAATCTCCAAGAGGAAAGTCGAAAAATCGGAAACATAACTGCTTTCTTATGATGATGCTTAATTTGAATGGAGCACGCTTTAGCTTTGACCTCTATTTTCCTCTGTTTACAATTCTTTGACAACAATACTCTCAGTTTCCTTTTTTAGTATCTGTTTTAGTTCTGAAAGGGTCATAATCACAATGCTAGGAGACTAATGCAAAGATCTTGCCAAACGGATGTGTAGATTAACTCAGACACTATCAGTAGACGATAGCAATCATTAGCGTGGCACAATTCTTTTTCCCCACGTATCACGACGTCTGTGTCAGTCGTGATATCAATCATATTAACTTCCCTTCAAGTAATTCGAAATCAAAATGCTCGAATGACAAATTCATTGAAAATCAAATTGAGCACTGCAAAATTCACATACAGTGAGCTCAGTGGAGGTCTCTTCTTATGTCCAGTTACTAGAAAAACACCCCATTCTGCCCTTTGAGGTAAACACCAGTGTGGGTCATTCTATGGCCACTGACTATACCATTCCATTGTCATTACTAAGACGACCACCAAAACGAACAAGGCAGTTTTTATTTATACCCACCTATCAATTGACGTTTTGACAGAGGGCATAATCGGGGTGTAGTAACATTTAGTTTTTTGGATGAAAGTTAACTTGACTAAATTATATATATATATATTTGTTGGGGATATCGCACCTTCTAGTAAAGTATTTATCAAGGATAGAATTGGGGGCGGGGAAGGGGGGGGGGAACTAGTCCCTTCTTGATGGTTATTTCACAGAAAAATGTTTTGTAAATTAATTTGGTTTGAAAAGCTTGTAGCGGACTGCTACGCTAGTAAAACCCGACCGACTCAGAAATCTCTATGGCAGATTCACCTACATCTACCTAGACTCCCGAGAAATCTCTGGCAGATTCTCCTACATCTAGCTAGACTCCCGAACTAGCTAAGCTATAGCCCAGCTATAAAGAAAACAGACGTATAATTCAGCTAAGCTATAGCCCAGCTATAAAGGAAACAGACGTGTGGCACAGAGCACGTTTATTCGGTACGAGTATTGCGGATAAGGTGTACACTCAGGGAGCTTAATCATGATCAGGATGGCGGATTAGGTTATACAAACAGAGGTTGATGATTGGTCACTGTTTGTACGCTCGCACCTCCCAATCCTGACGTGCAGCATGCGATGACGTGTCCCACAAGTTCTTATCTCTTACTAGTGATATATATATATATATATAAAAGGATATGGGGTGCGCGATAGACTTACCTCCACGTGGTGCACCCTGGGCAACGTATGCTCATACGGCAAAAAAGTCTATTAATCGGCATTTGACTTCTCACTTCTAACTACCAACACCCCAATGTATGTCACTTTCTACCACTTTCACAGTACTCACCTCACCTTTTCTCTGCCTTTGCGTCTGTCTATTTTACACCATTGAAACTTTCTTTTCTTCATCTCCCCCCTCTCGACTTTTTTTCTCTTTGATGTTCCCTTCCCACTGTGAAGCCTGAAGTCTGCTAAAGGACTAATGATAACTATCATAACGCCTGCCATTTGATATAAATAAATATTGGGATATTTAGAAACGTATTCAACTTGAGCTAGATATATCAAAGTTGAAATATTTATTTATAACAAATGGCAGGCGTTTTGATAGTTAACATTAGCCCTTAAGTTGACTTCAGGCTTCACAGAGGGGAGGAGGAACATCATAGTGAGAAGAATTCAGGAGGGGGAATAGAAGGGTGTTTCAAAGATGTAAAAGAAACAGACACAAAGGCTCAGAAAGGGTAAGATGAGTAGTGGTAGGGGTCGAATATGACGTACAGTGGGGGTGATGGTTGTTTAAAGTGAGAAGTCAACTGCCGATTAATAGACTTTTTTGCCGCATGAGTATATGTTGCCCAGGGTGCACCACGTGGAGGTAAGTCTATTGCACACCCCGAAGATGAAATATAAGGACACATGTGAACCACTCAAAGAAAATATTTCATTCGCAAGAGGATAAATGGAACTGCTAAGAGAGAAGTGCATAAAAAGGATATTCAAAAGCATTCATCACTGGAGGAATTGATGAAAATTGACTTTCAGAGGTTCCGAAGATTGTGGAAAGTGGCGGACATCAGAAAATTGATTATGTTTACCAAATACAATATTCATTGGTGGAAAACTGCAAAGGTCATGACAAAGAATGTATCAAACCATGATATATGAAGCAGTTATTAGGGAAGTTTGCTACTGTTTTCTTAATTTCACCGTTCTATGAATTAGTGGACTTGGCCAAATTTGGAACACCCTGCTGATGTTGACCACAAACGCTGCATTAATCTATTGCCAACATAAGGACAATGGATTGGACATCTTGTTAGAGAATAAGTTAATTCATTTCCTAATCGCCTATTTGGCATTAGCATTATAATATCCGTGGAAATAGTTGGCGTATTTTGATCGATAGACATGCACATCAAGTCAAATTTCGCTGTTACGAAATAAACCAGTGAGCTGGTTGAACCCTATCACTTCAATTGACAACCCGGACATCGAGCAAAGACTAAATACAGCAGATAATACATAAACAATGCGTACTTTTTGGAAGAGTGCACCTTTGAGTACTAGGCGGAACGTGAAACAGAGCTTCACCATTTTCAGGAAGTGAAATGTTGAATGCAAGGTGTTAGATTACCAGTCCTCTGGTTTCGGTGTAAAATGCAGATGCACCGGATGTTCGTGCCATGAACATCACGCGGGATTGCTCCTCTGCCAAACTATTCAATTATCCCTCCACATAGAAGATGAATGAAGAGACTAGTTAGTCACTTTCATTCAGATAATACACATAATAACAAATGGCTACAATTTCAAACATCCCAATTGCTCTCTTTCGGTAATTTAAATTCAATTCTCCAGATAATATGAACATTTCCTTCTCAAAATAACCGACTGAAATGTACTGGTCATCAAGAAAATAACAGGAGTTCGCTCATGAGCTCAAAATTGGCATTCAAGATTATCAGGGTAATAGAATGTGGTAACCTCCAGCAAAAGTCGACAAGCCAGACCCATAAACACTGATTGGACTAAGGTACATCCAGGGATTTGATTTATCTCAAAAATTCTATTCAAATGCCTTCCAGTTACCTCCTAATTACGGTCACCTTCTATTGATTGGAAGCTCTCCCTCAGAGATCGAATAACACATATGAGCCGTCGATGTGTTAGAGAAATATGCCTACATGTGAAACCTGCCTATCATGCCTCATAGGAGTGACGTTGAGCTCGCACAAATTTAATAACCTCCAAATGGCACACGTAACCATCACATAATTCCTAACAATTTTAAACAAAATTGAATTCCACAAATGTTTTGCAAGAGAAAATCACGTTACCACACCATGGGGTCGTGACATGTACTCCTTAAGACCAGCATAATAATAAAAAGAAACAAGAAAAAGTTAGGTGAAAATGGAATGTGGATGTTGAAGAAAATTACTAGACAGAAGTCTATTTTCTAAGAGAAGAGAAGAGAATAGGAGATAGCGATGTGTAAATCCACAAAATCTACCACTCAATCAATAATTCAATTCGATTTAGCAAGGAAGGAAGGAAGTTGAGGAATGGATGCAACCAAACACAAAGTTGCCAAGTAGCAGATTGTGGTAGAAGAGAGTTGTGATGAGGGTTGAAAGAGGAGTGAGACAGAAGCCAATCCAAAGGGGTGTAAGCAAGCACGCATGCGGCCACATTACAAGAAGGAAGTGAGAAGATCTCGAGTGATGAGCAAGACTGGTGGATCAAATTAATAGTCATAGAAGACAAACGAAGTCAATGATGAAATTGAATGAGAGTAGAATCGATAAAAATGGAGTGTGAGATTACAAATAAGGGCAGAATTCAGATCCAACTCCACTTGAGGTAGCAAAGTGGGCCCATACTCAGTAGATTGACAGCCATAGTGACAGCATAATGAAAATGATGATGACAAGGGGTGCGTGATTGACTAGCCAACACGTGGTGCAGCCTGGGCAACGTATACTCATGTGGCCAAAAGTAAATAAAGTGGGAGTTGACTGCGAGCTTCCCCTAACAGACTGTATATCATATTTCACCATCTTCCATCCTTCCTCGGTGTCTGTCACACGCTTTCACAACTGGAAATCCCTATTTTGTTCCCAACCCCCCCCCCCCTCCACTTTTGCTCGTCTCCTCTCCTCTGTGAAGTACGAAGTCAAACAAAGGGTGAATAAAAACTATCATTAATCCTGCCATTCGGAGTGAACATATAACGATACTGATGATTTTCGATTTAATCTGGAAAACGTGTAATCTTGAGTTGAAAATAAATCGAATAACGTGGAAAGTCTTGCCATCTTGTTTACACCATTTTACAGTTTATCTCAAGGGATATCGTTGGCATTTAGTCGCAGCCACAAGGTTTAAATAGTTATATGTTAAAACAGACAGGAAGTATTTAAAACAATCATCCGCTAGAGGTCACAACACAGTGAAGGAAGAGAGAAACAAAGGTGAAGAAAAGAAAATAAAGAAAGAAGCGGAACGTGTGCAAAATATAACCTCAAAACAAAATTCAGACAATTGTTTATGCAATTACTAGGCAACTCAACCTGTCATGAGGACTCGTCACAACTCCCTTTTTCCTTACAAAAATATACACAGCAATCGAACCACTATGACAAGATGTCAATATTTAAATGAAACAAATCACGAAGAGGGAGAGTGAGATCAGAGTAGAGGATAATAGGCTGCAATGTGAATTGGTGCAATCATACATTGTGGAGGCGAGGATTCCATCTCACATGCAATGCACCACACATCCATGCAACCTCCATCAACTTATCACACAAGCACAGCACAACCACACTGTGGAGTCGTGATCTCTACCCAACATTGCTACTATAAAAGCTGCTCACGTAGCAGTTGACCACCAACTCATCTCATCTCACCTCTCCTCAACTCAACTCAACACAAGCAACTACACAAGGAAAGCAGCACCAATGGTTGGAGTGAAGAAACAGTCAGAATCTGCCAACTCATCAGTCTCTCTAAGCGCCTCCCAACAAGCTGGAGCGTTCTTTCTTTCATAGCTGCCTCTATTATTAGGCATCACATTCGCTCAGCTTCTTTAAGTCATATGTGAATACTGTAATTTTGCACATTTATTACATGTTGAAATAGACTAAAGGTAATATGCCGATTAAGGCACGTACCTGAGGTTACCAATCCTAGTAAAAAAACAAATAAGAGGGACATGTCAAGCTAGGAAAATTTAAAATGGAGTGAATGGTGAAAAATCTACTCCATTAATCCAAATTGTCAAAGTAAGAAAAGTGTGTGGGTTTAGCGAATGTCTGTGAGACAGGCCTCATCAATCTTCTTTCTAATAAGGTGATAGGCCTCTCTGTATTTCTGCCATTGGATTGCAAGTTTATCTAACATCTCTGTTGATCCCGGAGATGATTCAGTCATGTCCTTGCTCGCATCGAGCAGACGTTGCATTTCATCCTCGGCATCATTTAGCTGATTCATCAATTTTTGGTTCTCAGGTTCACGTTCAATTTTCTTCCAATATCTATCCCGTGCAGCCTCGTATTCGTTAAAATCAACCAGTTTAAACCAATGGCCGCATTTACAACGCGTAGTTAATCCCTTGTAGAGAAGCAGATAACTGATGTGATGTGTGTCCTCATGACCTGATAAAACGAACACAAGAAAAACATTGTAATTTATCAGCGCATTGTTTAGTATAAAAAACTAAGACAACCTACAAATGCATCCCATCATACGTCTTTCTTCGTCAAAAGGAATTAAGTTAGGCAGATTCTCAGTTGTCTTGCCACTATATCGAAGCTTAAACTCACGGTAATTGATCTAAAGTCCAAATGAATGACAACAAATTATTAAATCTTACATCGACTTCTTCTATTTGTTGCAGAAGCTCTTTTTGCATTTTACTGAGGGTCTGTTTAGGTTCCTTGTCTAGAGTAACAGAAACTAAAGCATGAGATTAAGATTGAACATACGACCATCGCTCCTGAGAACTTCATTATTAATTATGAAATTTCGCACTCTCGAGTACACGCTATTGGCCGGTGCGTGAATAGCAGAACTTGAAAAAGTCCGAGCTCGAATGACAGATTGTAGGATTCGCGAAGCCATAGAAAGCGAAGCATAAATTAGATATTTCACATAGAAGGAGTCCAATCAACGCTCTGCCTTCAATAATCTCGAGTTAAATAATATTTATATGATCGAATTCCGACAACTGTATAACTATTTGCCATAATTAAAAGTAAAATATTTGGAATTTTATTCCTTTAATGAAGATTAATATTTTCATAATAGTTATATATAGATGAGCCGATTTATACCATGGAAATTATTAACAGATATTCGAGATGTCCAATTTAGATCAGGTAACATTTTATTATCTTCTAAGCTTAATAAATATTATCTTTAGCAAGAAGTTGAATCGTGATGATAGAACTTCTGATCATTGATCAGCATTGGGCTATTGCAAACGATTTATTTGATAGTGCCTTCCTATACCTTGTCGTAAGATAGATTTTTATTCAAACCATGAAAGAGAGAAAAGAAAGAAGCTATTGATCATTTTATTTCGAATGAATGCACAGCCTTTGCAATTATTGTTCTACGAAAGAAAAGGTGCAGCAGGCCTTTATTCGCATAAACTATATGAGGTGGATCTTAGAAATATAGAAGTGATCAAAATTTGGTTAATTCTAATTACAATAAGCTGATATCTCGACTTCAGAGCTTCTATCTTTTTAATTACTTATTAAATTTGGCAGTGCAAAGAGTGGAAGAATATTTTTTAGATAGACTATCTGAATTTATAAGAAATTAGAGAATTCAATTTGAAATAAATATAATGAACAGCCCATAAATACGAAATCATGCATTTTAACTTCATTGAAATTATGTTATTTGCACGTGACCAAAAGAATTTATTTAACTGGGACAGATACTTATTCTCGCGATAGTGATAAAAGGCGGTTAACATAAGCTGGTAGCCTTTTGATATCAGCTGAAATGTCGAGTAACGTTGTCGATTATCAGCTCACTCTCGGCTTAAACACTGAGGGTGAATTTTACAAAGTTAAGAGAGGTTTGTTTTAGAAATTATCTCGAACTTCTTTTCTTAGATTGGATAATTAGATTTAGACTTGATGAAACTCTAATAAGCAAAAATGTGAGATTCTTTACCAACTACCCTGTTGGTGCAAAGAAGTTTGTTCGCACAAAGTATTACGAAGTGTCAATTATACAAGCGAAAAATACACTTCGGAAATTAGATCGATTTGATAATTATTTTGTCCTGGGACCTCTTCAATTTAGCGGTGCTTTTCATTTCGTCTTTACCGCTGATGATTCCGCCTTTACATTAGATAAGCTAAATACCAAAACACTCTCTGAACATGGTGGTCAAGGTTACTTTGTTGTGGAGAGTAAATTTGCTGTCGGCCATCCTGAAAATCTCGATCGCTTTGCTCAATGGGACTTGGAAGGTGTGATGTTGCAGACTTACATCTCCAAAAATCTCGGTCCCCTCAAAGAATGGCGTGATCGTCTACGAGTTGCTTACGAATGTGGTTACAATATGATCCACTTTACACCTATTCAAGTAAATTGATAACATTTCTTATTCTTCATGTATTTAGGAAATCGGCGCCTCTGGGTCAGGCTATTCGTTAAAGGATCAATTAGTAATTAATCCAGACTTCTCTGACCCTGATACTGGGAAAAAAGTTGGTTGGGAGGAAATAGGCGAATTAGTACGCGAAATTGAAACTGAATGGTCAATGCTAAGTATGGCTGATTTGGTTCTAAACCACACTGCCACTAATTCTCCGTGGTTATTTGAGCATCCAGAATGCGGATACAATTTAGAGAATTCTCCGCATCTTACTCCAGCTTTCTTGGTTGATCAGGCAGTTTGGCGAGCTACTCTTTTTTGTTCGGAAGGAAAACTTGTTAATCGTCACATTCCTCCGGATTTCGGTTCACAGCAATCCCATGTTGATGCCTTGCGTGATTATCTAATGGACACTTTAAGAAGTATGAAATTGCACGAGTTCTATCAAGCCGATATTGAGGCAGTTAAAGAAGAGTTCAGACAATGGCTAAGTAATTTTGTGTTTTGCTTTTGACTATTGTTCCACTTCTTGTTTCTTAGTTAAGGGAACAGACCCACCTCCCTTTGTGGATTCAGACAGTTCTCTTCAGCTGAGAATTATAGGTACACGAGCTGGTCGTCGTATGGGTGCGACAGTTGATTTTGGTAAAGCGCGAGAGATGTTTGGTCATGATTTACCTGACGTCGCAGCGCATAACCTCGGTCTGCGTCTGGCCGATATGAACAGAAATGAAGAGGAGGCGATGAAACATCATATGTCATGTGCGGCTCATTGTGTAGCTGATGGAGCACGTTATAGGTTTTGCGATCCTAGTGGCCCCCGTTTTGAGGCTGTCACTACTTCTACACCTCTGGTTGATAGGTATGTATGGTTATTTTTTAAAATTCAATCGTAAGTGTATAGGTGACAAACGGGTGAAATTATAGCATAAGGAATTACATTTTGATAAGGTTTTCCTGTGATTTCGTATTATTCTTTTAATTATAATATCAAAACTTATATGGAAATGAGCTATTCAATAGAATTGAAATGGTCATTAATTTAGAAGGTGGTGTAATTTTACTGATTTTTTTTAGTATTTAATTCACTCCATTTTCTGCATGCGAAAGCTGGTAAAGTTAAGTTAGTTCTTTCTGTTAGTACGGTTGGCTAGTATTAGCGATTGGCATTTGGATTTCATGTCTCGCTAGGATTTTCGCTTGGAAAAATCAAAATGTTTTAAATTAAAAAAGTTAGTTATGAAAAGAAATGGGGAATATCGATCGTGTCCACTTTACACGTTTATAACTATTACATTTAGAAACAAATCAACAGTACAAATTATATACCTTTTTCTTGGTCAGTTGACTTTTTCAATTGCATGCGTCTTCTTCTTAATCGGATGCTTCTCTCAATTCACATTTGTAATCCAAGTCCAATTATCGGTTTCGATAACTGATTATTAATTTTCGTTTCAGACCTAGTTTCATACTTTAGGTGCAGTTTATTTTATGGCTTTCATGGTTTACTTTTTTCAGATACTTCCTTTGTCCCGAAGATCGCATGGAAACTGCAGAGGAAGCCGAGCGCTTAGCTCTCAGCGATCGCCGAAAGTACGTGATGGCCTGCAATGGCTGGGTCATGAACAGTGGCTCGATTAAAAACTTTGCAGACCTAGATTCTCGTGTATTTCTCCGACGTGAATTAGTTGTTTGGGGCGACTCTGTCAAACTGCGGTAGGTGCAACCTTTTATTAACAAAATTTCCCTAAAACTTGTTTTTTAAAGAAGGCTTTGCTAGAAATAAGTTCATCTTACAGTTGAACTGCCCTAAAAAGTACGGATTGAACGTTTAATGTAATATCTAGTTGTTTTATAACCCTCATTAAGCGTTTAATCGATCATCTGTTAATATTAGAAATAAAGTCTCTGTATAATCTATAATTTATTTAAAATCGTTCTTACCAAAGTTGTAGTTTTCGTACTTTTCTCGAGTTTTATCAGTAATAACATTAATATTTGCACACATTGGAATTTAAAGTAGGCTTCTTTTTTAAATACAAATGAATATGAACGTATTAATTTCAAAATCCTGTGCTGTTACGTTAGATGTTACTGCCGTTTTGATTAATTTCACTTTGCAGTTTGTATAATTAATATCTTTGGAGTTTTACTTTAAATATAATTGTGTTTTAGTTCAATGGGTCTGGTGTACAAACACCAATCTTCACTCCCTATTTATTTGATACCTATCATATTATTTTTATGTTTTCCAACCATAAGAATGGTTTAAATATTTTTTAGATACGGAGCTAAACCTGAGGACTGTCCATACTTGTGGAACCGAATGTTTGAATATGCACGTTTGACAGCCGAAATTTTCCATGCAGTCCGTTTAGACAACTGTCACGGCACTCCCATCCATGTCGCCCAGGCTGTTTTAGACGTCTGCCGTGAAGTACGACCTGGCATTTATGTTCTTGGTGAACTTTTCACAGATAATGCCCACACCGACAATTTCGTTCTTAACAACCTCGGTATATGCTCACTTGTTAGAGGTAGGGGGATATCTACTTAAATGATTGTTACGGCAGTGAGCTTAAATTCTAATATGATGTTATAATTTCAGAGGCTCTTTCAGCAACAGACTGTCGTGATGAAGGCCGTCTGGTGCACTATTACGGTGGAGAACAGCCAGCAGGTGGATTTCCTCATGCTGTGCTTAAACGCCGTTTACTTCCCACCGTTGCTAATGCACTATTCTATGACCAAACTCATGACAATCCCTCTCCAGTCGTCAAACGGACTATATATGATTTCCTCCCCTCCGCAGCTTTGGTCGCTATGGCTTCTTGCTCAACAGCCTCTACAAGAGGCTATGATGAGTTGGTGCCTTATCAAATTGATGTAGTCTCGGAGAAACGATTATATTCTCTCTGGGATAAAGAGGTCACAGCGGATACTGGTATGATTCGTGCAAAATCTGCGCTAAATCGTCTCCACAGATGGCTTGCTGCAAACAATTTCAATGAAACCTTTGTTGATCAGGTGGGGTAACTTATCGTCCACTCCTAGGCTTATTTTTTTGGAGTTGGGGAGACTTACTAATTTCCACTTTCTTCAGGTTGATACCGATGTTGTCGCGGTGACAAGATTTTCTGCTGATACGGCTGAATCGGTAGTTATGGTGAGCCATTCGTGTTTCTATGATCGTCGTGCCCATCCTGAGCACCATCCTTTCCGTTGGATCTACCTTAATGGACGTGTTCGGCGTATTTTGATTGAAGCTCGCACTGTTAATAAATCACCTGGACAGGCTTTGGATGGTTTCAAGAAAAGTGATGATGTAAGTGCTTTATTAACTAAAATGTGCCACTTTTCATTTTTGGAATACTGTTCAAATTGAATTGGTGGAATTATTAAGTGATTTAGATTATTATATTAGGTTGGCAACTAAGTCATTGCCTATTTCAAATAAGAAGGCAAATTCGGAATTTTTGTTTAAAAATATAACTTTATTCAATTAGATATTGGCCGTTCTTGTCGATGACCTTTTTCCATCGTTCTGGCAGAGTAAAAATTCCCCGTTCGTAAAATGTCTGGTCTTTGCTATTAATAAACTGGATTAGGTGTGATTCGACATCATCCGCGTTGTTAAAAATTTTACCATTTAAAGAGTTTTGCATGGAACGAAACAAATGGTAATCCGAAGGCGCAAGGTCAGGGCTATATGGTGGGTGTGACAAAACATCCCGACCCAGTTCCAATAATTTTTGCCGAGTAACCAAAGATGTGTGCGGGGGCCTTGCGTAATCATGATGGAAAACAACACCCTTCCGATTTGATAATACCGGCCGCTTATCTTCAATTGCATCCTTCAGTTTTTCGAGTTGTTCAACATACACATTTGAATTTATCGTTTGGTTCTGCGGCATGAGTTCAAAATACAAAATTCCTTTGTGATCCCCCCACCACACTGACAGCATAATCTTTTTTTGGTGAATCTCTGCTTTTCATACTGTTTGGGCTGGTTGATCTTGCTTCACCCATGATCTCTTGCGAGTAACATTGTTATAAACTATCCACTTTTCGTCGCCAGTAACTAGGTTCCTCAGAAATGGATCATTCTCATTGCGTTTCAGTAGCGGCGAATCACAGATGCTAATCCGTTGCGTCAAATAAATTTCCTTTAACTGGTGAGGGATCCATAAATCAAGTCTCTTGACATAACCAAGGGTTTTTAATTTTTTTTTTCAATGCATGTATGCGACACATTGAGCTTCTCTGCAATATCTCGTGTTGTGCTGTGACGATTTGAATCGATAATGGCCTTGATATGGGTTTCATTCACTTCGACTGGGTGGCCAGATCGTTGTGAATTTTTCAGTGAAAAATCACCGGAACGAAATCTTTCAAACCAATTTCGACACTGCCTTTCTTTTAAGGCTTCATCTCCATATACGGCACATAACTTCTTTTGTGTTTGCGATGCGTTCTTGCCTTTTCGGAAGTAATACAATAAAATGCGTCGGAAGTGCACGTCCTGTTCTTTCATTTTCAAATTGGGATAAAAACAAAACTAAAGAACTAAACAATAAAAAAATTTTTACTAATTAACCTAGAAGCCCATACAGTAAGAAAAAAATATAGGTTAGATGCTCTGGCCACGTTAACAAAACAAAAGAAAGTAGAGAGTGAATCCGTCAACAAAAACGGCAATGACTTAGTTGCCAACCCAATAGTTATATTTCTTAAGACAATGGAGATTATCATGGTATCTGATAGTACATAATTATTACATTTAATGGAAACGATCAAAACTTTAAAGTTCTAAATAATGTATTATCATCAAAACTGGAAATCTTTGACTAGTCTTTTGTCCAACCTTTCGATCTGTCGTGCATATTCTGAGTTGGTAGAGCTCGAAAGAACCGATTGAGGTTTATTAGTTTTATATAAGCCAGTCTTAATATAGACGCCTGAAGCCAGATTAGGTTATTACTTGGAGACAATTTGAATGTGCCCAGTCTCTTTAACAGTCTCCTGGCTATTCAATTATTTTTCTGTCATGCGCGTGCCAGTGATTGCATCGTATCTGCAACAATATGGCAATGGTGGTCTAAATTGTACTGCTATATTTGTTTATTTGTTTGTTATATTTTTGTGTATCTATTATGGTTTGTGGGTACTGTTGGTAACGGTTTGGCCAACCAGCAACTTCAATACCTGATGACGTTTAAGACCTCTTTTATCTGCCCAAGGTGGAGAATAATGAACCTCGTTTTTAGGGGGTGCGGGGGGGGCATATCTGTTGGTCAGCTTAAGATGGGTTTATATATATAGGATGTTCGTTTCTATCACTAGCACCATTGGTTCACGCATTGCAATTTGCTGATTTTGCAAACAAATTTAACTTTAATATTCAGCATCTGGAACCACCTAATCACCAGCTAAACAAATGTTTGTGATTTAATCACGCAAGTGAACATTTCTTGTATGATGTGAAGCAAAACTATTCAGAGTGCAAGGCTGGGACACCAATTTGATGCAACGTTTCTTTTACTTATTTCACACCTTTTCAATAGATTGCGTGGCATATTATAAACTAAGCCTACCTATTTACTGCTTGATTGCTCTTCTTAAATGCTCATGGAAACTGTTTACGAGTAATAGTAAAATGAGTGATCCTTGAAGAACAAAATACTTTAAGTTAATCACTTCCTTGTCTTGGTGTCTTATGGCTTTAAGCACATGAGGAATTACATTCAGTTGTATTTTAGTGTTGAGGTCGACAAGAGTGATAACCATACCGAATATCGGTTCCAATGTTTAGATTCTTTTGCACTTCCGCTATGATGCGCTACATTTGCTGACCTGGACTTTTCACTTTCTCAGTATTGTTGTGCAGAGTGGTTCTGTAAATTTTGCCATAACTTTCCTCAAAATATATGGACGAATAGCAGATAACAAATGCTGAATTGATTAATCCGACTTCTAAACGATATTGAGCTCTAAAAAGAGGGAGGGGGGAGGGGAGTTTCCTTCCGTTCTTATAATTTTAGCTGTATATTAACTTATTCCCACTTGCAACAGAAGGTACTGATAGGGCCCATTTACTTCACCTCAACACAGTGGAATACTTTCAAAATACCCAAATCCCGTGGTGCAAATTGATAGGTCCCCCATGCCCTTGGGCATGAACGTTCGCGAGCGGTGTGTTTTGGCTAGCATGCACTTTAAATCGGCCATGTATAAAGTTCATACACAACCATCACATTCCGAGCAGGATCGAGTTTATTTTGAGAGAAGATTACTAGGAGGTGGTATCAGAGGAATAAACTTAGGATATTCCTTTTAACTAGTGGCTCTAGATTATCGATTAAATTTGCAGAAAAATATCTGAATGCTTTTTCACAGGTGTATTGAAGCTATGGTCGCATACCACGCCACCTTTAAAAGTTTAAACCGTTCCTTATTCAAATACGTTTTGACAGTGAGAATGGTGGATGACTATTGGAATTCGCCTGAATCCTGATAGAAAATGACTTATGTCATGTTGATCCGTGCTGTCCATAAAATTGGCGCTGTGCTCACCAATTTTTTCTCAGAGAAAGACAATGGGGGAATTGCCTTGAAGTAACTTGCGGGAAATTTTACATCGTGTTAAAATGAAATTCATCTTTTGGAGGTTTTTACAAAAGAGTTTTTCAATCATGCTTAGACTGTAATTATGGTGCTTTTCAAGCAGCCTATTACCTTTATCCTTTTAGTTTATTAATGGGCTAACCAACGTTGTCGTTGAAACAATGGAAGATGTTGAAATAGGAAGAAGCAAGATGTTTAGAGTGCACCACACAGATGCGAATGGAGGTACAGACGCTTTGGAATTCTATGACTTTCCACCGGGTTGTATCGTTGCTGTCAGCGTCTCTCTCAGTCCTGTTCAATCTGAAGCTCTTAGTCGTGTTCGTGGAACCCTTTTGCATCAAGTAAGCACTTTGATTTGGAATTTTGCGTTTTATGCCAAAGAAACAGAGGCTTATTTCGTATTTACATTTTAGTTCGGCCGTCGCTTGCGCACTCTGGATGTTCGTAAAGCGGCACTTAACCCGAATACAGTGGCTATTGCTGATGCTTTGCTTCCACTCTACCCCGACTCTATTGAACATGGTCTCATCAAACGTTTGATCAGTGATCTCAGTCTTGCTGATATGAACTGGCTACTCTACCGTTGTGCAAGTGAAGAGAATATACCTGGTATCGGTCGTACTCCCTACTACATACCACGCTATGGTGATTTGATCTACTGTGGTCTGCAGGGTATTGTGACGGTTATGCGACACGTTGCGCAGTACAATGATATGGGACATCCAGCGTGTGGACATTTGAGAGATGGCCTGTGGATTTTGGATTACTTATGCGCGAGAATCAGCGCGGGCGATCCATCTAGACCATCAAAGGAGTTGGATAGACTAGCTAAAGCACTGCAGCAATTATTCCAGCCTATCTACGCTCTGCCAAAATATTTAGTTCCTGCTAGCTTTGGCATGATGGTTGGATGTATATATCAAACTGTCATGGAGGAAGTAAGAGGAATTCGTAATTTTTGAATGCTATATTAGTAGGTTCTAAACTAAGCCAAGATACCTATCAATTTTGTTTGAGGCTTATCAATCGCACAAATATTTAAAACTTATTAGTGCTTAAGTACTTTTAGGGGAAAATAAAGTGAGCTCTGTTAATGTAAAAACGAATTGTTGGCTTCATAGCTGTGAAACTTAACTTATGCCAACTAAAATTTCTACTAAAATGGTGATGGGAGTTGGGTTAACCACCCATACGACGGTAATAATTTCGGATATTGTCTTTCCTTTGGCTTATTTGGTAACTGTGATTGTTATTTCCGATTCTTATTTGTAAAGCTCCCAATAATTGATCGAAGGACTAAATAAATAAGGACTGTTAAGAGATGATATTGAGGGTTTAAATTAGGGCTCTTAACTCACGAATACTGGTTTTCAGCATCAGTGAATGCCTTGCTAAAAGGTTTAAATAGTTGACTTATGTTTTCACAGTTTACAAGAAGAATACTTGATAATGTGCACGTGACATTTGGAATGTCAGTAGAATGTAGTTATTTTTTATCTATTTGGGCAATACAATCTTTCAAATGGCATCACGTTTGTATTATTTCTAAAGTTATAAAGTAATTGCTGCCATTCTAATATGGCTTTGTGGACTTATAGTCATTTCTACTGTTTTTATAGTTCTAAGTAAATTAAGATGGAGCAACATATTACTTTCCTTCTTAGTTGTAAGATAGAATCTATTCACGTATTAAACGAGAAATCTAAAAACAAATTATTTTAACAGGCAATAATATTTTCTTTATTGATTTCAGCTTCCGCTATTTTTCCGTTTATTAGTAGGGGAAAAAATTATTCTTGAAATGATTTTCTTTATTTCAGCTAATTTAATTTTATGGCGTCTTGATTAAATTGATTTCAATAGTGTTATCCACATTAATGCTGCTGGTAGAGGTATTTTGACAAAAGCCACGTTCACTTTGGCTTTGCACAAGCTAATCACGTACGAGGTTGAAGTCAATCTAGGCGCGCACACACACACACACACGCAACAGCCATTCTTCCTCGGTAAAAGTACCACCTCGTACTTCATCTTAAGATGAATCGTAAGCCAAAATGACTTATTTACGTTAGGACGAATTTCAGATAATTTTGCCGGAACTTCAGTTAGCAACGCCGGTGATTAATATTGGCCTACAGAAAGATGTTCTAAAGAGATAAGACTCAATAAATTAATTTTTTAAAGAAGCATAAACTATTTCAATTAAACTCATTGTACCCCACCCCCTCTCCCCCTCCTTTCCAGCTGAATACTCGAGTTGGCAAATGGGTAGAACTGGGCTCCTCAACGGTGCGCAACTTGGTTTCAGCAAGCGTTCAACTTTATGGTAAAGCGCCAAATGTAATTTTGCCCACAATTCTGCCCGCACCGGCTCTTCAGGGTGCCGATGACAATCCTCTGCGCTATACTTGCAGTCTTGCTGCTGGTTTGCCTCACTTTGCTGAGGGTATGTGGCGTAACTGGGGTCGTGATACCTTCATTGCTCTCAGAGGATGCCTGGTTCTCACTGAGAGATTTGAGGTAAATCCTGTATTTTATTTTCCAAAATTTGACAAAAGTGGATAAAAATGTGGGCGAGTTTATTAGGCTAAAGCTTAGTGGATAGGCTCATGGTTCCCAAAAAATGAAGATCCGTGTAGTTGATAGTTAGATCGGAGTTGGGTCAGCTATTGAGAAGTTTGGCAAAGATTACTTCTTTTGGGTTAAAGGATGAAAATAATGAAAATTGGATAGGTTTTCTCAGAATTGAAATATTCGGTCAAAAAATGCTGTGGATTATAGTTAATACCTTTTATTTGAGTTCTTTATTTAAAGTCAATACTCTTCTTGGAGAAAGGACTAACATAATGGAGCTTCCCTGGTAAGAAATTTTTATAATCTTCTTCTTATGACTTTGCAAATTTATTCAGTTAAATACATTTTTTGTAACAGGAAAACTTATTGTTGCGTAGAAATGGGAAATTATCCGGGTTTAAGGTTAAGTTATGTATTTTTTGCTTCTCTTATATTCAATAAACGAGGTATTCAACGAGGAGTGAGCTCAAAGGTGTCCTTTTTCCAGACGTAGATCTTAGCGTCCTTTTGTGATCAAATGGCAGAATAGCTACACTTCTAATATCACCGAGCATCTAGGCGAATCTAGGCCATGCAATGTTTAATTACGTTTCAGTATAACTTTGCAACGTCAAAACACTGCCCTTGCACAGATCGTAGTATCTAGGGTTACAAATGTCTAGTGTTGAACACGCATTTTTATAAGGCATACAGTATTCCTCCAATTCGTCTTTTGAATGCTCGTAGAGGTATGTGTCTTTCTGATTCAACAGAACATTGTTCTTAATAGCAGGTATAATATCTAAAGAGCTTTGCAGTATATTACTATTGATTTTTGCCTTTATTATTCTAGGAAGCGGCAAATGCAATTCTTCAATACGCTTCCATCATGCGCCACGGCCTAATCCCCAACCTAATGGGTGATGGCCATTGTGTACCTCCACGTTTTAATGCTCGTGACGCCGTGTGGTACTGGCTCTACTCCATTTGTGCTTTCGAAGACGCTGTGGCTGCCAATGAGGGGCTACCCTTGGGTGCTGGTGGATACAAGAAATCAATCCTCTCACGTCCTGTCTTCCGTTGGTTTATGGACGACTATTCACCTGGATGGCCTGAAGAACGTCATTCAATCGATATCAATAACCCACCTGCTGATAGAGTCATGCCGCTCTATGATGTCATTCAAGAGGCCCTTCAAAAACACGTACTGGGCATTGCCTTCACGGAGAGAAATGCTGGGCAACAGCTGGATGCTCATATGACTACTGAAGGTTTTAATGTAGGCGAATTGCTTTTTTCTCTAATCTCTACCCTTCTTTACAAAGGTTCGGGCTTTCGTTCAATCTGAAACTGGATTCATTTGCGGTGGAAATCCACACAATTGTGGAACCTGGATGGATAAGATGGGCAGTTCGGATAAAGCAGGAAATCGTGGAAAGCCTGCTACATCAAGAGATGGTTGTGCTGTCGAACTGACAGGTCTTGCTTATGCGGTGATTACCTGGTTACAGCGGGCTCACAAGGAAAGTGGAGGAAAATATTACCCATACGATGGTGTTCAAGCACCGGCAAATTCAGGTACCGAGAGGTGGACTTGGTCTTGTTGGGCTGAAAAGATTAAGAATAACTTCGAACCCAGGTTCTGGATACCTATTAAAGATGCAAGTATTGATATTCAACAGGGGTACTATCGCGATGTTGTCGATTGTTCAAATCCTACTACCGAAACTCAATTGAGACCTAATTTCTTGGTTGCTATGACTGTCGTAAGTTTACCTTTTGAAAAACCCCTTAGAGGAAGTTGAAAATAGGGCCACTATGAATGCATTGCTTATTATTCTTAAGGCACCAGATCTCTTTGATGCTAGAAATGCTTGGAAAGCTCTGGAAATAACAAGAAAGCAGCTGGTTGGACCATTGGGCTTGAAGACTCTTGATCCTAGAGATAAAAATTATCGATCATCGTATCACAACAATGATGACTCCTATGACTTCCATACTGCGCACGGGTTCAACTATCACCAAGTGAGTTATTATTAGTAAATATTGCATTATGCCACTCGAATAACGGCATGCATAGTTGCAAGTTTATAATTTAGTTAAAGGGTTGGTAGTTTCGGCTCCTAAGATTTTTGGAACTTGTTATGGATATCGTGCTTGCGATGTGGTACGATCAACCACTCTTAATAAAAAAAAATTTAGGAGCCTATAAATTTGGCTCCGATATGTCTTTATAGACGTTTGCACCAGTAAACTGAAACCAGTAAATAGTTTAAAAAGATTTCTTTCGATTTTATAAATATATTCAATGTACTTCACTATTTTATCTTTAATTCCAGTAGGATGGAGATTTACGGTTTTTGAGGCAGGAATAAACATTACTGTTTTAGCTATGACGGCCAAAGAAAATCAAAAGTCTTCATGTTGTCTGGATCGATTCGCCCTGACTACTTTCTATTTTTCTTCATACTTAATGAATTGTAGAAGCTTTGAGGTAAGATAATTGGAGGCGGGGGG
>UZAE01013195.1:0-20140 GCA_900617975.1 Rodentolepis nana | reverse complement strand
ATTGTTCAATATAAGTCTTATACAAAAGTATATAAGATCCAGAAGTTTGATGCACGCCTGCAGGCTATTGTGGATGACTTTTACCAAATAATATTTTTCTGATAAAGGTGTTCACGCGCCCCAGGCTTCTTCTTAAATTTTAAAACCCTCTTCATTCATACGATCGATGGCAATGAGAGTGAGTGGTAAATGGAACCCGCTGGAATCATGAAAGGAATTAACTAGTACCTTGGTTATAATAATAAGAAATATTAGGGTTGTTAGTATTTAACCCTTTAATGCCCTTGGGACCTCACGGTCCTCTTTCAAAACACGCTCTATTCGTACCAGACTCGTAACAGAAGGCGCCACTATTGCCGTTCGAAATATCTCCATAGCCTTCGCCTGAAACATCATTAAAACTTATCACGTCGACGGCATCAGTCTGCTGTGTGACACACGTGAGTACGATTAGGTGAAATATGTCGCAAAAATAATTTTTGCATTACAGGATTTAGGCATTGACTTTCTTGCCCTCCTCGCTTCTGACATAAAGCTTTACTCCTTTTTATTGAGTTATTCCACAGTTTTCAGCCATTATTCTACTCCCATGCTTTCGAAAATTTTGAACTCAATTACTTTGACTTGGTAAACGATATTAACTATAAAGCACGTTCAAAGACTGTATTCTAGATTTGAAGTACATGTTTGAAAATAACCTTTCGCGAATCTATTTTTATAACCTTCATAAATGCTAAAAAGCTGTTTGAGTGAAACTGAACTACACAAGAAATGTGTATTTATGACTCGAGAACCGAGATCAACCAATGCCGAAAAAAAGGAACTCAGTTATATCTGTGTATCCTATTGATAGTTAATAACAAGCACTTAGCCATTATTGAGAAAGCAATTATAACTTGACGACAGTAAATTAAAACGCTCATTTTGATCTTCAAAACAGATTCTGTAATCTAAATCAATAGACATTTTGGAGTTCCATAGTTATAAAGATAAATATATCTTATTTTGCATATTCGGGGTGTGCGATAGACCTCCCTCCACGTGGCGCACCCTGGGCAACGTATACTCATACGGCAAAAAGGTCTATTAACTGACAATTGACTTCTGACTTCAAATTGCCATCACCCCAAAACCGGCAGTTGACTTCTGACTTCAAACTACCATGACCCCCTGGGTAACGTATACTCATACGGCAAAATCTATTTGTGCGCCCTGGGCAACGTATACTCATATGGCAAAAAAGTCTATTACCTACGCCCTGGGCAACGTATACTCATACGGCAAAAAGTCTATTAATATGGCTATTGACTTCTGACTTCAAACTACCATCACCCCATTGTATGGCAGTGACTTCTGACCCCACTGTATGTCATATTCGACTATGACAATTGACTTCTGACTCCGAACTACCATGACTTGACTTCATGTCAAATTCGACTACTTCCAAAGTACTCACCTCACCTTTTTTCTACCTTTGTGTCTGTCTCTTTTACATCTTTGAAACGCCCTTCTGTTACTCCCCCCCCCCTCCTCTCGAATTTTTTTCAACTCGATGTTCCTTCCCCTCTCTGTGAAGTCTGAAGTCAGCTAAAGGGCTAATGATAACTATCAAAACGCTGAAGTCAGCTAAAGGGCTAATGATAACTATCAAAACGCCCGGCATTTGATATAAATAAATAAATAAATAAATTTTGCATATTCTCATAATCATTCCCCCTGCGGCAAACGCCCATGCAAAGAGGAAATTCGGCTCACATAAAAACATTTATTATCAACTTTTGAGCACATCCAAGCGACTGGTCAACTCGCACTTTTAATCGTGCCAACATAAAGGGAGGGATTCGAACGAGAATATAAATGTTCTTAGTTCAATGCACGGACTGCATTAGAATGCTTAAATCTATCTAGATAAGATGTAGGAAAATTGAGTATTCTGAAGTCTGAACAGACGCCTCTCGACAAACGAAAATCATTTCTGGCATTTCTTAGTTTTTTAGACTATAGCCCTGCATGCTTGGCTTGAGAATGACGCATGTTCACGGATATAATAAAGGAAGTTCAAAAGTTCAAGCAACGCTTATAACAAGGAGGTTTAGACAAGTTTCTTCGCTCACTACAGTGAATCCACTACTTTGCTTTATATTTTTACAAAAGTAATACAACTCTACAGCAAACTTCTTAGAAAAGAAGAAGTAATGGCAAAAATTGCGAAGCTATTAAACCTGTTCTTATAAACACCGCGAAATTATGTTTGCCCAGGAAGTTGTTTCACAACCTATATTCTACCACTATTAACATCTCTTTAAAGGCTCCCAAATGCAATGTATGCTAAACGAAATTACTGGAATATATTTGTCTACTAGAAGATATAGCATGGTCAATCACTCAATTAAATCAATTTGCAATTAGCTTCATCCAATGGGTACTAACTCAGTAAATTATTGGGTAAAGTCTGAGAGTTAAAAATTGGAGAAGCGAATAGACTCAGTTAGTGAAATGTTAGTTGACATTGTTATTATGTGTGTAAAAAACTTGAGTCATATCTTAATCTTTAAAAAGTCCCGGCTTTGTCAAATGTGTTTCAATGAAAATATATTTGGATTTAGGTTGAACTTGTAGAGTTTAACGCAACCAATTTAAAATATTTTTCAAAAAATAGCAATTTGAACCATTGCGTTCGAGGACCCTTGATAACCTCAAACCGAGGTGAATTTAATAAAATTTGAACTTAAGGGGGGGGGGGTGGCAAACATGTTGAAATAAAATTGGGAGCACAAACATGCCGAACGATGAGGCATAAAATTTGATCAAAAAGAGGCGTGACTTGAGCGGAAATCTGCAGAGATTTGTGCGAAGATAGAAGTTATAACTCGTAGCAATGATTAAAAGATATGAAGAAGAAAGTGGGCGAATGAGGAAGCACCCAATTAACACCCTATCTAACCGATCTCACGGAGAAGTCCAAAGCTGTCAAATTTCATATCGCTTGCATCAGTTATGTGAAATGGTAAATACCCAGTTAGCTAGAAATGGGAAAAAGAAGTTATCTAGGGTTCAATCTTGTGAATATCTCTTTGTTTAGAGTGCCTCTACGGCTCATATCCCAGAGCTGCGAAAATGCCCAAATTGATTTTAAATGAATTTGCAACTAATTAACTTAAATCAACTTGCTCTAAGGCGTTGACCACTGGTGCCAATTCAAGGCAATCAAGATTAAAAGTGTTGAAATTAATAATTAGAAGCTATACACTGTATGATAGAATGAATAATTGATAAGATTGAAGGATTAAATGAAAAATTTATTGGCCAATTTTCATAGAATTTGCATGGTTTTTAAAATGTGTTTAGTTGCAGGGTCGTTGAGTTGCATACCTTCGAAGCGAAACCCACATTTAATAAAATGGCACGCTATTGTTGATTACCAAAAATTTGTGACAAGTCTGAGAGATTAATTTAGCGTATAAATGTATCTTTACTTCCTGACTAAAATTTACTCCTCTATGTCAACTATTGGGGTCTATTTGGTGTGATCAGATGCCAGCACAGGAATGCATTCCGTAAATATATTTTCCCCTACCATCTATAATTATAAACAAATAATCTATCCCACTATGTAATAAAAATGACATGAACTAAATGTAATATGATTCAATATTCGCCATTTCTGCAAGTTCCAAATAAATAGTGAGCTACAATTTGAGGAGTGAGGGGGGGGGTTGGGGAGGACGAAGAATGTGAGGCCTTCATAATTGCCAAAAATTGTCAACAGAGGCTCATTTGGTGGAGATGACTCTCATCATGCGTCGCATTTTTATACAAAAAGATCTAGTGATGGATCAATATCATCATCATCATCATAATTCGCACATGAATTGCTCCAGATCACTGCCTCCGCACTTTGAGCATCATGTTAGATTGCCTACGACTTCTCCTTCGAACTTTAACGACTTACTAATTGCCCCTCCCCCCCGCCCCGCCCTCCGCAATGAGGTATCTTATTTTACAAAGCTATTTGGGCAACATTTTTGTCAGTTTACTGACTGTAAAGTTGGAGGGCTTTTTTCCCTCCTCTCTTCACTGTAAGTAATCAGCTACAGTCCCTACATTATTTCCACCTAGTGATGATGATGATGAGGAGGAGGATGCCTTAAAGGCTTGACGGCACAGAAGTATAAATTTGCTTATTTATCAGCGTCTCAGGACATAGAAGAAAAAATATTAAATCCCCTTCAACTTTCATTGAACCCAAAACTCAACTTTAAATTCACCAATTCAACCCAACGCCGATTTAATTAACAAACTTCGATTCCCTTTCAAATAGATAGGTTAATTAGTGGTAATGAAGATATTTTTTGACACTACGTGGGAACTAAATAATTGAGACATTTAAAAAAAATAATTAAATCAAGTAGCTTTTAAGACGTGGGAGAGGACGGGAAGGGTATGCTGTATATGGCCAAATTAAATGTGATTAGCAATAATCAAACTCAAACTGCCGTCACAAATATGCTCACATTTATTCCACACCTGAATAAAGAAAGGATATGGATATATCAGGTATTTTAAAAGTCCTCATTACGTGATTAAAATTTATTTTACAACAATGAGTATCTACGTCAAATGCTTTTATACGACGTTGCAGATATGATCTTGTGAGCAAATAAACAAAAAAAATCGCCAGTGATAAATCATAGAGTTGGGTGTTTAAGAACGAGTTTAATAAAATTAATTATTTAAAACGGAATTAAAGCCAAAGACTAAAAAGTAATGATGATAAGTCAAATTAATAGTACTGTTCAATGTAAAAGGGAGAAAGTAACTGCATAATGTGGTTGAATCATTAGAATCATTGCTTTATAAATAGTGTCAACGGGTTTCTATTTCAATGCACCCATCTTGGAATCAAGATGCTGAATGTGAGATTGATCTCTGATGTTGTCAATTCTCGAGTAAAAGGGGAATTCGTTAAAACACGATTACGCAGTCTACACTTAACTACTATTCGGCTATAAGTCGAAAAGTTACACCCAGAACTTACAGATATTTACTGCTCAAAGTTGACTGCTTTCTTTTTTGATACTGATTTTATTTACTAATATGTGTCTAACTACTTGAGTGGACTGACTCAACCTCCCAGGTACAGATTATCTCAATGGACGATAAATCAATACCTTTTAATTAAGATATATATACAAGAATGACCATGTACGCGATCTTGTTCATTTGAGTAAATATTGACATCAAAGGTGAGTTATGATAATGAGAACGCGTAGTAGTTTGCCGTGTGAAGTGTGTGTGTGTGTTATCTAATTTATTTCGTGTCTGAAGCCACATCTTGCCAGCCAACTTAAAACTCATTTGAAAGTATAAAATGCCTTCAAAACACACACACAAATTTTCAAATAATTACGCGGTGGTGCTACAGTATCTTCACCAAGCTGTACCTGGTACATTCACTCGTACTCAAGGTTATTTTTAGCAAACCTTGACAATAAACCCTGATTAGACTATTTGATTTAATGAATTAAGCAAAAAATTAGCCCATGTATTAAAATTTCAACCAACACATTCTACCACTCCTCAGGGGAGCATATTAAAGCTGTAATTGTCTTTTATTGTGGCTCAAAGAATAAACGAGTAGACAATGATAAATATTGACACTAGATTGATAAGATAAATCCGATCTAATTAAGTGTGCTTGCAAATAATGATCTGTAGCATATAATTGCGAGATATAATAATCCCTTAATAGAAAGACAAATCTGTGTAATTCATTCTCCTTGTTATCATCAACTGTCTGCTTATCACATCTAAAAATAGAATCAAGTGTTTTAATTGTCATTTTCCAAGCCCATAAAATAAGTAACGATTACTAACCACGGGAAAAACATTCCGATATGTTAAACAATAAAATAGGCCGGTTATTGGTGGAAAACGTGCAAATTAAATAAAAATAGGTGAAGGGGCTAGATTTTAACTCTGTTCAAAAAAAGTTAATATTCCACTGGGTTCTGTGAAGTATGCGAAATTAAAAAATGTCTCCCACCTTGAGAAGTGGATTTGCTAATGTGTGACCATAAGCGTCTCACTTTCATCATTAAGACAATTTTGGTGAGAATAAAGTTCACAAGAGTTCTCAATGGTTGATTTCTGATGATTAATGGGCGGACAGTGTTGTGGGTGTGAAACCAAAGGTAGTTAAGACGCCCCTTTCAGTTCAATTAGTCATAGAGGCAACCTTTCAATACAAGTCACTTCATACTGTCTTAGCCAGTCACATCAATCAGCATTGACATCTTTGGATTCTAGGAGAATAACGTATCTCTAAAAGTATTATTTGAATGTGTGCCATCTTGTTTCCCTTTCAGAAATTGTTGTCCACAGAGCGTTATATAAAATATGATCAGGTAAAAAGCGTTATTCATTATAGTAAATCAATAATTCATCATTAAGAAATTTGGGATGGGCTTTAAAAAAGATTCTTGGGTAAAAAAAGATGATCTTTCTTGAAAATCTGAATGCGAAAAGTTGACCACCATTATAAATTATCCATAATAATAGCAAAAAGAGAAGTGAGAAATCAGCAAAAAAACTTATCTCTGAATTCATTTGGTTTCTCCAATTCAACTAGATTGTCAGAGTTACTGGCATTTTGAGAAAAAATGTTCAAAAGTCCAACCTTCAGATTTCATCTCATAAGTTCTTCAAGAATTTGATGCTCACGATTTTTTGAACATATTGACTTGCTAAGTAAGTTGAATGCTCATTATTTCATCTCGTTAGGCAATTATAGCTAGAGGGAATGATTACTTGGGTCCACCTAAGACGAAGTCTGATAGCAAACGACTGATTATTTCAAAAAGACACTCAAAACAGACTCTAAGTAATACCATTACAAAGGACTACTCCTCTAGTTACCTGCACTAATTCAAGTAGCCTGTCGTCAGTATCATTGAGTGCTATCTGACGCCTGATTGAAATTTGAATGCGTTTGTGGATCTTATAACCTACGCAAACATATTGAATAAGAAGATCACACCAATAAAAATGTATATTTTTGTACAAATAGCCGTCAATATCGGCTTCACCTCTTCCGGAATGCAAGATAGAAACTTTTAGGCTAACAATATCCCAGAAATAACTCCTCAGTGTCCATTTATAAATATTATTTATGACTTGAGTAACTGTCCTATATTCGTGGTTCGGAGAACTCAAATTCTTGTAAAAAATAAAAAAGGTGTATTTACATAAATAGAATGAGTTTAATTAATGCTAATTAAATGATATTTTATATTAATTTAGTTATAACAAATAATAAATAACAGTGTGTGTCATTTAGATTTAGTGTGGTTAACGTTAGGAAGGCGAATGAAAACGCTGGCAAACTCCGGAAAGACAATTGCATTTTATCGACATGCCACTTCTATGGCAGTTCAAGGCGTGGCGAGATCAACTACCATTCAGCAATTACCACATTGTCTAACCAGCCGTGTTCTCTCAAGTCTAATGATTGCTTCAATCTCTTCAGTCAAATCTCTATTAGAACACGCCTACTATCACACACGTCCAAATAGTCTGATAAAACAATCAAGTAAATGTCTACTTGCCTGCTTTCCAGATTGGCTCTGCATAGCCAACTTCAAGTGTGACATGTTACAGCATGATTTACCTCATACCTGTTTGACCTGTTAAATAGGAATTAAATTGTGCTGAGAATGAATGGAGAGGTTAGCTTATTCAAAGATGGTATGCATTTGTGTAACCAAGTAGATGTTAAACATCGGCTATAGCATTCGTGGATCACAAATGAGTAGTGGGTTTTGTCCCTGTGTGGCTATTGAATTCCTTCTTCTACATTAATATAGAATAAATTAATAAAAATGCATTATTCTTAATTTACTTAAGTGTATTTGCCTTCAACTATGTCCATTTAAAAGCCTCTTAATTCAGTCAGATAATGATACACACTTCAATAGTGAGCAATAATCACAAGTGTTAAGAAGTCATGTATTGCCAAAATGTTTGGGAGACAAAAAACTGACAATTCCTAACTCTTCCTAAACTTGAAATCGACAAAACGGATGTCACAAGGTTTCAGCAAATCGATGTACTTCATCAACAGAGAGAATATGAAATATTAAAGCTATTCTCCAAACGCCTTGGTAAACATCATCTTCATTACTGATGCCTTAAATAAGAGCTAACTTGATTACCTTACTTTTCACCAGTCAAACTCAGTACTTACTTCATAATTTGCGTCATTGTATCCTTTCTTGAAGTGCCATGGAAAGGTAATGTTCCAGTGAGCATTTCGTACATTAGAACGCCAAAGCTCCACCAATCTGCCGCCGGGCCATGACCACGACGATTTACGATTTCTGGAGCCATGTATTCCACAGTTCCACAGAAGGAATAGGACTTGCTGTCATCGTCCTCATCGTAGATGGAGACCTTGGATAATCCAAAGTCGGTTAGTTTGATGTGACCCTCCTCGGTTAGAAGAATGCTGGAAGAAAGTAAGAAGAAAAGGTATTGATAGATGCCAATCTTTTCAAATTTAAATTGCATGTTTATGTCGAATTGTCCTTCTAACCACTCAAGTTTCCATTCTAAACTGATCAGTTTGTCACAACGCTCGTCCTGTAAGGTTTCTGTCAAATAGATCTTTAAATGCCAATAAAATAAGCATTATTTTTCGTTCTAGCATATGTCGATGACATTTATGGAAAAGTTAGATAAAATGTGCACATCCTATATGAACTTGGAAAGTCATTAAAGTAACTGTTTGTTAACCAAATATCATGATAGATAGAGCGATAATTTAGGCAACGTATCTATCACAGGAAAGAGAGTACTTAAAAATATCAACACATTCTGAAACACGAATTCATTCAGTATTTTAGGGGCCAAATCCTAAAAGCATTCAATTAAAATTCAAAAACACAAGATAAATAAGACACGCCAGCTGCTGACCATATTTCCAAGGTATATTCGACGTCTCTCTTTCATAACAAGTTTGGTTATTTTTACCGCTTTCGGTGTTCATATGCTTCGCCCACATTCAAAAAAAATTAATATAAAAAGTCTTGAGAGGGAAATATTCCATATAAATAAAAACAAGAGGTCAATTTTGTTTCCAAAGCTCAAACTGTTCCCTTATTTAATACACAAATTTTTTTACCACTTTCTCCTATTTTACAAAGGTCTTTTAGCATTCCGAAATAATTTCTTTGAAAGAATATCCACAGAATCTTTTGTCCATGTTAATTCAATTTCCTCAGAAAATGAATCCTCAATGGACTTTATAAAATGATGGCACCAATTGTCATTCGGTCTCAAAAGGGCTTACTTGTCTAACTAACCTCCTCCTTCACCTCTTTTCACCAATGCATCGCATGTATTTATTAATTAAGTGATGGAATTTCAAGTTGACAAAATATTTAATTTTGCTTGAATTCCTGCATCACACATGGCAATTATTCTACCTTCACCAACGCTCTATTTCCCAGCACAGAAAGGCGAATACAGATAAACGCGTTTAAAATAAAGCAAAGCAATCTGAAATAAATCAGGGTACCTTCTAAAAGTTTCAATATAGAAAACATTCTAGGGTAGTTAATTAAATAGGAAGAATTTCAATTTCAACCTTTCCATTCTTTGATTTCGGTCAGCTGCTAGCGTCTGAAGTAAACTATCAGCGCAGCATTATGGCGTTTTCATAAAAATAATCCAAACTTTTAAGATATTAGAAAGTAATTGACTGTGCAGTAATCGTTGAGTAAATAGGCACGATCAAGAGTCTATCGAATTAATGGCAGCCAAGTGCAATCAATGACTCAATTTTGGGCAAAATAATGATGATCGCGAATCGGTAGACTGAGTATGGTGAAATTATATTACACTCCAAGGGGTACGCGATAGACTTACCTCCGCGTGGTGCACCCTGGGTAACGTATACTCATATGGCAAAAAAGTCTATTTTCCTGCAGTTGACTTCTGACTTCAAACTACAATCACCCCACTGTTTGTCAAATTCGACCATTTCAACAGTACGCATCTTACCTTTTCTCTGTATTTGTGTCCCTCCGTCTCTTTACATCTCTGAATTACTCTTCTCCCCCCCCCCACTCTCGAATATTTCTCACTTTGATGTTCCTCCCCTCTGTGAAGTCCGAAGTCAGCTAAAGAGTTAATGGTAACTATCGAAACATCTGCCATTTGAGATAAATAAATATTTCTCTCCAAGAATACGCAATGGATTCGAGTGACATATTCAATTACTTCATTAAATGAATACGTCAAAAAGCACTTACTAAAACACTAATATAAACCCACTCAGAGACCCAAGGAATAAAATGTTACCTTCACTCCTAAAATGAAATTCGATCTTTTTGGATGTGAACAGAGATTCTTGGGTTTCTGACTTTATTAATTACTCGATGTCACTACTATAATAACTCAGAGAAAAGAAACATAGTTGGAAGAAGCAAATATCACATAACTGTAGTTACGACGAATTATTAACTGGTGGGGGGGGGNGGGGGGGGGGGGGGGGTTGGGGCAGATGAGATCAAAGCGATATAGAGTGCATTGTCTAGGTGACAAGTAGACTACGTTCTTCGATTTTGTTATGGTCAGCTTGCAAATAATTTCATAAAGTAACGTTTCGCGTATCAAAATTCAAATTTCACAATTTGTCTCCCCCCCCCCCCCCCCCCCCCCCCCNCCCTCCCTCCCTCCCTGAATTGCAGCAAATGCTCGTCTCAACCTTATCGCTTCAATCAACCTCACGTTACGATGCGTAGTGATTAAGATTTTAGTAACAATCCAAACTTTGAGGGAAAACGCCTTTTTAATCAAATTCGTTAAGAAGTTTATAAAAAAGGAATGCAAACCTAATAGGTCTGAGTGTGGAATTCATAGAGAAGCTTCTAGATGATAAATATTAATGAGAATTCATTATGCCAGTGTTCATAGCATAGCGGTAATAATACTATGGAAGGAAATATGTGGAAGTACTGACTTAATCAGTAGTAACGTAAGAATCCTAAAGTTAGTTAAAGGTTGATGCAGGTAAAGCACGCATAAGTCATCTTTTCTTACAGATTAATCATTGACCGCAATGTCCTTATTTTTATATCTAGGGGTTGTTCCACCTCTAATTTCAGTCCCTCACTTTAAGGAAATACCAGCAAAATGAATCGATGATAACTTCCACGTATTATGTAAAAACAAGAATTCACTAACCCCTTTTGAATTTCATAGACGTAAACTTGTCAAAGGTCAATTGGAATGACGTGCGATTTAAATTAAATTGGTGAACTGAAAAATGAACAAGTGTATTGTAATTTGAATACAATTCAATTGAACTGATTTCTACTGGAGTGGGTTATTTGTCATTTTGAGATCGAATTTTGTTCACTTCAATCAATTTCGTGTTGAACCATTGACTGCTGCTTTTGGCATGTACACAATGTCATGGATGTTTAAAATACCCCGCAAAAGGTAACAAATTTCAGTATGAGTCAGTCTAAATGTAGAAAAGCTCAGTGTCTAGCTGCCACTAGCTTAATTCCTGTGTTTCTTTTCATTAATCATCCTTTGTTTATCATCTTTATGTGACACAAGGCACAAAAAACGGTTAGCAAAGAAGAAGAGCTACCATAAACCATGACTAAGGTCAAAATAGAAAGTGTTAATATAGAAGTAACAGGGGTGTGCGATAGACTTACCTCTATGTGGTGCACCTTGGGCAACGTATACTCACACGGCAAAAAGGTCTATTAACTGGCAGTTGACTTCTAACTTCTAACTACCATCACCAAAATGTATGCCATATTCGACTACTTTCACAGTACTCACATCACCTTTTTTCTACCCTTGTGTCTGTCTCTTTTACATCTTTGAGACTCTCTTCTGTTCCCCCTCTCCCTCTCGACTTGTTTCACTTTGATGTTCCTTCTTCTCTGTGAAGCCTGATGTCAACTAAAGGGCTAACGATAACTATCAAAACGCCTGCCATTTGATATAGATAAATAACTAAATTTAGAGATAGCAAAATATTTATATATCTAGTCAGCAAACGTTGCAATTATAACAGTTAAATATTTTAAAACCACCATTTTGCTTTGCTTACGTTCAATCGAAGCTATAAATATGATACTTTCTGGCTCCCTTATTTTAAAAATTAAAATTGTTACTTTATACGCTTTTAACGCGTCAACTTACTAGTGCATAATTTAAAAATAAAAAATGACCGTGAGTTGCTGCTTTAATTAAAATTATTACCGATTTGAAAATGGTATGCTGAGCACTACCCAATTAATAAAATTATCTTATCGTATAAAATCTATCAACATGTATACGTCTCATCTTAAACAATCTCAAACTATATAAAAAAGGATTGAAAATTTGATTTGATTTACTTTTCAAGGGAGGGGCATTCGACTTAAATGCAACAGACAATGTGCACCTAAATTACGGTAACTATTATCAATCAAAACAATTAAATAAAAACATCACTTCACTTGAAAAGAAATCTGAGACCGCTTTTATGCCATTCCAAACAATACGTTCCGCATTTCAAATAATTCTATAATTGAGTTATAAAACGAGCACAAAGACAATTAACACAAACTTATTGAAGGAAACTACTTCATTCCTGAGTATGATAGGATTGATTGAACAAAAGCGCCTTAAGATGCCAAAAACTTCATCATCAGCGATGATCTGTGCTCGCTTAAATGACCTCAAGTTGCACACACCGCAGTTGGAAAAAAGACACTGGTTAAGCCACTATCAAACTGATAATTAGTATTTCAAGAAATGAAAAACTGAGAGAAAAAGATGTAATTGATGAATGTGACCTTCAGAATGGAATGGAAAAAGCCAGATATATATCCAATCCGACTATTTGTACACAAAATGAACGGATAATCATGAGGTTTCATTGACCCCTCTATTTAGGTTACTTATATTTAAAACTTCATGCATATTTTTTTCATATTCGTTCCAATAAATGCGAGCTTTATAACAATTTTCATGATCTGAGCAAAAAATGAACAAAGTTATGAACGCATTATACTCAAATTTCAACGCAAATAAAGAAATTAACTGAGTTAAAACTATTTCCAAACACCATCAGAAAAATTGGCATCTAATTATATACCTTAATTAACGGAAATTAAAAACGATTTTCATGGAGTTAAAACCTTCATAAGGCTTTGAATTATAATCATGTTAGTCGCTCTTATATGTAAAATGCTATATTTATTGGAAATTCGAATCCGCTTATCGGGCTTCATTAAATCAATAAGTTATTAACATTGAACAACATGATCTCTAGTTTGTGGAAATAAGAAACTTGTCCCGCTATAAACTTTTAGCGTTCTATTAGCTGCGAAACATGCAAAAAGTTTATATGTCGAGATGAATCCAGCAAATCTTCCAATTAAAACAACCTTTTCTATTGACTACTTTACGAAAAATATTTTGACCTTAAACACAGAAATAAAATTCATATTTTCTGGGCGCTTAAGCCTTGCAACGATTTATTCTACGAGGGAGTTTAAAGGACAAATTTAATTGTCTAAAGATAGGCGAAAAGGGAAAATCATTCAAATAGGAAAATTTAATAATGACAATATGCAGTTATGACTTGAAGGATTGTTTGGAATTTTTGATTTTACTTGGGATTTCATTTGCCGAAATGACATATATTTTTTATGAGACCCAAACTCAAGCATTTTTTGTAAATGCACTTAATGGTTCAATTTTAGGCTTTAAGAGCGACACAAATTTACGTGAAAATAAGACAATAAGAGACCCTGTCAAGTTGAACCAGAGTGTGAACTGGCTTCTGTCAGGTAACAAAAAATCAATGACACACACATCAAGAAAGCGAGTGAATTGTGGTGCTTATAAGGGTGTGTGATAGGCATCACCCTACTGTTCAATGGAATTTGCAAATTTCGTTATTCAAAGCGGCGAAACAGCGTGGTCTAGAGCGCTGATCGATTCGGAAAATGTACTATCTGTTTCTGCAGTCGTGATATTTCGTTAAGGACAAATATAGAACGTGTGCACTATCAAGCTTCTATTATTTTTCGGGAAAATTAATTGAATTTTAGCGAAAAGCAATGCATCAAAATTCATGAAAGTTATTTTAAAGCACGCTATTTGGCTAATAGTATAAATGAAAACAGACAATCGTAATTAACAGCAATGTCATTTTAAGACGTGCTAGATGTGGATATTAACGAATTAGAATAGTCATTAAATGTAATTAACAGATAAGTAACAATTCATCTCAAACCATGCTTCATTTGCAAATTCGCTTAAATTACCTGAAGTGAAGTTATTCCAGGAACAGATCTTTAAGGGAGTAGATTCCACTAGGGATGCAAAGGGTTATAGTGTGGATTTGTTTCAATGACTTTTATAGAACACACTCGACAACTTCACAAAGGCCCATATATTAGTACTAAATGAACTACTCTTTACATACTTTAAATGAAAGTTATAGCCGATACTGGCTCGTAATGACGATTTTTATAGAGTTTCAAGCAATCTTGTCAAACTAACCTATCAACGAAAACACCGTATAATAAGAGATATCAAAATTTTCGATTGTTTAAGCGGAAAGGCGACATTGGAGAGTTTAGCAGATTCCCGACGGTGTGCGCCTATTAGTCATTCCGTGAGAGTTGCATTATAAGGGCGTACTTTATTGGCTGCGCACAAACGCGCAGGTCTAACTACTAAGCGACATAGAAAATCCTCGTCTTTTGAACGGTGGTACATGTACAGGCAGGACCCATTAAGGTATCTTGTGCGGCAGGGAATTACCACTGCGCATAACATTATCACCTGCGGTTATAACACCCATGTTGACGTTCTTCAATAAATGGAAGAAACACTCGTTAAAAATGGGAGAACCCTATCAACTTCAGCAGGATTAAATGAAAAAAATACCTTGGGACATCGAAATGAATGGAGTAAATGAATTACACTAGGATAATACTTCATTAATCAAAACGAAAACTCAAATTCGCATTTCAGATAGAGAAATGACACTGAGCTTTAGACATAAATGCCCATGCAGTAATAAAGCAGAGGAAACATTGCTAAAAATAGGACATTATCATTTTGGCTACATTAACTCCGACCAAGGACAACGCACTTAACTGACACACTATAAATGTATTCATAATATCTCCCGAAATCGGAATCTGAACAACCTCCCTACCATGTTCTCCTCCCTCGGTAATCATAAACGAAGAAATTAAATAATATGAACCAGATAAACAAAATAAATAAAGTGAATTCTGAAACTTGCTTTTCGGGTTTAAGATCGCGATAAACTATTCCCAGTTTGTGTAGGTGGTTTATTGCTAGTGCAATTTCGGCTAAGTAGAACATAACATCTGTCTCAGTAAACATGAGCTATAAAATAATAAATTAGCTTAAAAAGAAGAAAAATATAATCCAAAAAAGGGAAAAAGATTGATTTGTAAGTTACCTCTTTCGCCAGACGAGAAAACAAATCACCACCTCTGACAAATTCCAAAATAAGGTAAATTTTACCTTCGGTTTGAAAAGCTAACAGGTTGAATTAATTAAAAAGTAGAACTTCAAACCATAATTCAAACTGACAATGAAAGGAAATTGAATTTTAGCCAATATATCACGTTCCAATTTCGAACGAATTCTATCCTTAACTAAAATTAATGTTAAATTAATAATCCACTCAGACCTTTAAGCACAGCCTTCTTTAAAACTTTCATTGCATATACAGTTTGACTATCTTTTCCACTGATCTTTTTAACTAAAAATACCTATTGGTATTTGAAGTTAAATAGAATAAAAATACCTTTCCGAAGGATCCTTGGCCAATAACAGATATAAGTTCGAAATCAGCTTGAGAAACTTTAGCATCAGTAACTTGCAGTGATGCTAAGTCTATCACAGTCTCTTGGTCGTCATTTGACTGCGCATTTATTCATTAAGTAAATACGATTTCTTACTTGTTTATCATCAACATAATTATCAATAGAAATACGCTAAAAATAAAATTATAAGTATTTACTTACTCCGTTCTTTAATTCTTCGCAAAAAGGTTCACAAATTGGAGCAAGAGGCATATCTATAACGCAAAAAATCAACGTGCTTTCAAAACCTGAAAACTTATTTAACCTTGCGATTTTGTTCAGTTAAACGTAATCAAGGCCTTTTTATGAACTTTAGTTATTTGAGTTTTTGCAGCAAAATGCTCCATATTTCAGCAAAAATATAACAAGTGACACTTCTAAAGAGGTTGCTTATGTTTTTAGGACAACTGTTTCAATTTTTAATGCATTGATTATTATATATGCATTCCAACATCATAAGATTTTAGTTTTATCGCCTATAGAATCGTGTCAAATTATATTTAACTTTATAAAACTTATAAAAAATTTGCATTTTTAAGTAAATTTTGCTCATAAAACCAGATAAACTGCAACAACTAATCGTTTTGTACTTAAGTATCTTATCTTCGTAAATTCAATCTTGTTCAATAGTTAACTTTATAGAGCAATTCGGTCCAAAGTAGGAAATTTATTGTAAAGGTTATCTTACTTTTAAGCTAACTCGTTTTTTATGAATCGTAAAAAAAACATGAAGATTACTCATTACTAGAATTTACCTTTTACAATTTTAGGAAGTTATAAATATCTAAAACGAAAATGGAATACTATTAGTAGATACATCGAAAATTCAAAAGGATCCTGAAGATCGAAATAGTTCTCGATATTCGAATAGTGCATTTAACGTAGAATCTGCAAATTTGAACCAAAACATCTAGCGCTATTAGTTGTACTAATTATTACCAGTTGTCAAGCCTTTTCCAAATAATTATAGTTATAAATTTTTTGGACTTACTTTTTTCAATATTGAGTATTAACTATAGTATTTAGAATAAATGACAATTATTAGTATTGAGAAATATATTTTCCAGCCCTTAGTCTTAAAAAGCACAATTAATGAAGACTAGTAAAGTAATCCGGCAAAGAGTGAGATTGATCGCTGGAGAATAAATAAAGCTCAGGGTTATAGTTTCTTGTCAAATTGGCTCATAGTTATTAGAACACTGATCTTCAAAGTTAGTCACTATGCATTGAATGTGTCAATCTGAAAAATTGCAAATTCAATATCAGTAAGATAACATAAATAAGTTCATTTCAATACATTCAGAAACAATTAATAATTAAAAGACTTCAAAAATTTTCGAACTAAACCATTTGTGAACCTGTTGTCAACTATTATAAACTAATTTCATATTAAAATTTAGAACAATGCAGGCAATTTCAACTTGAATTTGGATCAGCAGCTCCATTTCAGCATCACTTTGCCGAGATGAGTAAGAAAAGATCCGCCTCTGTCGTTAAATTAATACACAACTTTGTCATTATTCCGCGTAAGACTTACAACAATATTAATTACAAATATTTATTTATATCAAATGGCAGGCGTTGTGAAAGTTATCATTAGCCCTTTAGTTGACTTCAGGCTTCACAGAGGAGGGGAAACATCAAAGTGAAACAAATCGAGAGGGAGAGGGGGAACAGAAGAGAGTCTCAAAGATGTAAAAGAGACAGACACAAGGGTAGAAAAAAGGTGATGTGAGTACTGTGAAAGTAGTCGAATATGACATACAATGGGGTGAGGGTAGTTTGAAGTCAGAAGTCAACTGCCAGTTAATAGACTTTTTTGCCGTATGAGTATACGTTGCCCAGGGTGCACCACGTGGAGGTAAGTCTATCGCACACCCCTTAATTACAAATATAAAACGGGGTTTTCGTATTTTTTGGTTAAAGAAAATTGGGAGTTTAAATCTTAAAAATTTAGATTCATTTTTTGGCTGCAAGTGCTCACCGAAGGAATTAGTCCGGCCAAATCAAAACAGCAGGCTTCGGGACACGTTATCGCTGTGTGCGTCATCGTATACCTGCATGTCTGCTCGCCAGGATTGGGAGGTGCGGCCGTACAACTCTGTGTGCAGCGACCGTACAAACAGTGACCAATCATCAATCTCTGTTTAACCTAATCCCTCATCCTGATCATGAGTAGCTCCCTGCGTGTACACGTACTGAATAAACGTGCTCCGTGCTAAACGTCTGTTTCCTTCACAGATGGGCTAGAGCTTAGCTGATTCTGGGAGTCTAGCTAGGTGTAGGAGAATCTGCCATAGAGATTTCTGAGTAGTCAGGCTTTGCTAAGGTAGCAATCCGCTACAAGACTCAGGACAATTGCCATTTTAAACATTCTTCAAAGATAACACATACTGTGGTAAAGATAGCAGATTTTATGGATATTTCATTTTTTAATTATTCGCACACAAAACCTATATCATACCGCTTACGAAAAAGTCGGTGAGGACGGGGTTTAATGTGTGGAGCCTAAATGGAACTAGGATGTCAAGCCTATTATACTAGGGCCGCTAGCCACAGTTGGTTGTTGAACTCAATATAGAACGAAGGGTACGCAAATTCATTTTCGACAGTCTCTTCAACCCTGAAACATACTCTAGATCAGCCAAATCGCAACGGAACTGGAGTAGTCATCTTTATAACTCGATTCAACCCAAGACTCTAACAAGGTAACCGAAAACTTATCTACAAAATTAAGCTCCCATTTAAATAAACCAGGATGAGATATATGAATGGTAATATGTTTAGTGAAGTCAGAAAACTATCTTTCTTTGTTGAAATCAATATTGAGATTTTTCTTTTATGATCAAGGGGTGTGCGATAGACTTACCTCCACGTGGTGCACCCTGGGCAACGTATTCTCATACGGCAAAAAAGTCTATTAACCGGCAGCTGACTTCTGACTTCAAACTACCATCACCCCACTGTATGTCGTATTACACAGCTTCTGTCTTTTTGTCTGTCTGTCTACTCTACATCTGCTAATCACTCTTCTGTTCCTCCTCCCGAATTGTTCTCACTTTGATTTCCTCCCTCTGCGAAGCCCGAAGTCAGCTATATGGCTAATGATAAATATTCAAAACGCCTGCCATTTGAAATAGTAATACTTTTATGATCAAAGATGAACGTTTTCTTGTTAAGATTTACTGTTATTGCTTTTCTATATTTAAAATAGATTCGATTATGCGGACGTGGGCATCTCCTTCATTCAGCTATTTCTAATATTCTTGAACGATACAATAAAACAAATTCACACTTATTTAATGACCATTTCATTATACCTACATTTCACATCACTTTAGGATGGGAAAAATGTTTACTGTTCATATTTAAGGAAGTTTGTGTGAAACAATGTTAGAGCTTTCGACTACGCTGACCCGTTAGTATGCTACTAAATGCAAAACTTGGTTTGCTTTCAAACACCTCGTATCACTAAATAGTCGACATCACTCTACTGAGTACTTCTTATTAAATTAATACAGATGGGCGGAATTTTTTTCGAGGGTGTCTACTTTAGGTCGTTTTACAAGATGACTCATAAACGAATGGGGGTTTCAGGGCATTTTCGATGACCTAAATGCGAGACAGGTGGCAAATTTGTTATCAATTTGGCCGACCATCGAAGATGATATGATTGTCACTTCGGGTTCGAATAAAAGGTCCGTTAAGATGATTGACCTTCAACTCACGTTCGCACACATCCTCACTGGAACGTGCTGCTAGTACGAGTGTAATACCACAAACCACAAAAAATGTTTATTTATTTATTTTGAATGGCAGGCATATGGATAGTTATTATTAGCCCTTAGCTGACTTCGAACTTCACAAAGGGGAGAAACATCAAAGTTAAAGAGGGCGGACCGAAGAGTTATTTGCAGATGTAAAAGAGACGGGCACAATGATAGAGAGTAGGGTAAGGTGAATACTGTAGAAGTGGCCGACTATGACATACACTGAGGTCATGATAGTTTGAAGTCAGAAGTCAACTGCTAAATAATAGACTTTTTAGTCGTAAGAGTATACGTTGCCCAGGGTGCACCACGTGGAGGTAAGTCTATCGCACACCCCACCGCAAAGAATATGAATATCTTTAAAATGCATGCTTTTAGGAAAGAAATTAACTTAAAACCAACCCCCTAGTGGAGAAAGCTCTTCTCAACTTTCAATTGACC
>UZAE01013193.1:0-25465 GCA_900617975.1 Rodentolepis nana | reverse complement strand
CATGTCTGAAAACCTAGACAAATGTGGATAATAATAGCCACAGTAATTAAATAAATTTAATTTAATTAAAATTCAGTAATTATCAGGCCTCCCATTTGAAAATATTTATTTGGATGTGTTCTATGACATTTAAAATATCTTTGAATACCATCCTATGGAGACCAATTTCAGATACGCAATATGTTGACGCTGAATGTAAAGCATAGACAAACATGAGCAAACAAATTTGAGACCTGCTTAAGCCAAATATTGGCAGGAAATTAAGAGGTGAAAATTTTAGAAATTGTGAAAGTCACAACAATTTTGAATAGAACGTGAACTTGCTAATTTATTTACATGTAATACAAATCATTTTAATTTAGATTAATTGAACATTGCCTTCTTATTTTTCTATTTTTGAAAATGCAGAGGTCATTTCATGTCCCATTGTGAGAAGCAAATAGGTGCAATTGATGGAACCATATTGAATCACATGTTTGGGGATTTGGTTTCCATAAAGTTGGTGCGATGATTAACAACCACGTGGAGGTAAGTCTATCGCGCACCCCTGTTTGGAGATTATAAAATACTGAAAAGCATATGAGCATAATGTAGTGAGGAGAAATTGCAATATAATATTGAAAACTACTGCCTCAAAATCAGTAATAAGTTAGTCAAAAGGAGTGCAAATAGGAAAATGCTCTAATTGGCATATAAATAATTTTGGAATTGAAATTATGAAATCAGCTGAGATTTAAAAAAGCTGAAAATGAAATACTATGCCATGATATTGATATTGGTTGGAGTACAACTTCTCATATCATTGAGTGAGATAGTATAATTTGTTAGCTTTTGAGATAAGTGGCTATGATCATAAGAAGCCACAATCCAAATTAATTATACTGCATGCTAAAATAATTAAATCAAAAAATTGAAACTATTTAATGGATTGAGTAATATAAACGTTGTTAAACTAATTTATTATTCTATAATACTAATACAATCACATTAGAGTCAATCATATCAAATGATATTTCTTTTCAATTTATATCTTTATATTTGCAATCATCATCCTTTTTTCTGAAAAGCTCATCATCTTTCCACTTTTTATTGCTTAGTAGCATTTCTCGCACAAATATCTATGCAAGACCTATTCGACATATTCGAGAAATCTATGATACAAAGCAAAAGTGTATCATCTTCTCTATAATCCCCCCCCCAGACAAGTCGCTCGAAATGACACGAAATTTTTTTTTAAAGCAGTAAGAGTTCTGTTTAACGAATTTTTCACTTTTCCCACGCAATGTCTGCTTTTCCTTCTCTCAATCTCTCATTTCTATGATAGTGGAACAAACCGAAATTGACAAAATTTTTACTCGAGCATGTTAAAGTGAAATTGAATTGAAAGAAAACATGTCATATGTCACCGCAACGAAAAGTCGACACATAGAGAAATTAGGAGAAATATGCAAAGCCAGAGAAATTTACTTTTGCGCATACAGGTAAATTAAGCACTTTCAGCAACTAAACATTTGATGAAACATTTGTCTTCAAATAAGGCATTCACCTGAAGATCATAAAAGCACGCGATGGAGGCTTAAATAATTATCTTAAATTCGCTATCTTCTGTAAGAAGAAACAGCAAGCAAATTGCCTTTCCTTTCAGCGTGACAGAAACATTTCTTCTACTCAAACAGTGAAATGTATGTAATGCATGTAATTATGTAATTAATGTATGTAATTGAATAAGTGCTGATATTATGTGGGCAATGTAGTCAACTATAGCATCGTTAGGTGACACCGATGAATTTGGGAATGTGTTCTCTTTAAGAAATGCTAAGCTTATTTACACAATTTTACGAATAAACTATTTTTTTGTTTGTCCAATATATCAGTTGCAGGTAAATCGACGTATATTATTCTTTTTTGTAGCAATCTCACCTTAATAGGATGCCATTCAGCGCAATAGTTCATTTGTATGATTGATATATTACAATTAACTTATTTAATCAAGATTTAAAATAATTCAATCACTCATAATTCTGAAAAGTTAACTTTTGAGAATGTTTTCTTATAGGAAAATATTTTACTTTTCTCCCTAAAATTACTGTTTTCAGTGTGTTTGACCGGCATAAACTATGTTAAGTATTACCAAAGCTGACAATTTTATAAAAGCGAATTTAGTAGTAAAGTGAGGAATTTTCGAAATAAGTAAAATTTATACACGCGTGCACATATGCACATTTGATTGAGTTTCTTATCAATTTAAAAGCATGGAATCAATGTTTTTCATCTCAACAACATGTTCAAGGCAAACAATATGGGGATCAGTAGTACGACCGATGCGTCAGAACTGACAATGATTGCTCCCATTTCTTAATTTTTGATTTCACTAATTACCATTCATCCCAGCACGATCTCCACAGTAACTGACATTACAGACATTAAAAGGTTGTGCATGGAATAAATGCTCAAATCGGACGTACTTACAAAGGCGCCAATTATGATACTCGCCTTGGAGAATACATAATAGAGGAAACCAAATGTGAAGACGGCATGAATTCCAAAACCAAACAATGCCCAAGAAGTTACTGGAAATTGGGCAGCTGCAGCAGTGAAACCAAAGAAGTATGCGTTGTAGCCAAACAATAATATCCCCATAATCAAGAATAGAGAAATCAAATAATGCAATGGAGTTATATTCGCTTACCAGTATTATAACGTTGGGAGCTATTAAGAGTTTGAAGTACAAATTGATACATAACTTCTTCGTCTTAGTAAACTCTTCCTGAGTAACGTAGGCTTCATTTTATTTCTATATTTATTAGGTTGGCAACTAAGTCATTGCTGATTTCAAATAAGAAGGCAAATTCGGAATTTTTGTTTAAAAATATCACTTTATTCAATTAGATATTGGCCGTTCTTGTCGATGACCTTTTTCCATCGTTCTGGCAGAGTAAAAATTCCCCCTTCGTAAAATGTCTGGTCTTTGCTATTAAAAAACTGAATTAGGTGTGATCCGACATCATCCGCGTTGTTAAAAATTTTACCATTTAAAGTGTTTTGCATGAAACGAAACAAATGGTAATCCGAAGGCGCAAGGTCAGGGCTATATGGTGGGTGTGACAAAACATCCCAACCCAGTTCCAATACTTTTTGCCGAGTAACCAAAGATGTGTGGGGCCTTGCGTTATCATGATGGAAAACAACACCCTTCCGCCGATTTGATAATGTCGGCCGCTTATCTTCAATTGCATCCTTCAGTTTTTCGAGTTCTTCAACATACACATTTGAATCTATCGTTTGGTTCTGCGGCATGAGTTCAAAACACAAAATTCCTTTGTGATCCCCCCACCAGACTACTGACAGCATAATCTTTTTTTGATGAATCTCCGCTGCTTTTGATACTGTTTGGGCTGATTGATCTTGCTTCACCCATGATCTCTTGCGAGTAACATTGTTATAAACTATCTACTTTTCGTCGCCAGTAACTAGGTTCTTCAGAAATGGATCATTCTCATTGCGTTTCAGTAGCGGCGAATCACAGATGCTAATCCGTTGCGTCAAATGAATTTCCTTTAACTGGTGAGGGATCCATAAATCAAGTTTCTTGACATAACCAAGGGTTTTTAATTTTTTTTCAATGCATGTATGCGACACATTGAGCTTCTCTGCAATATCTCGTGTTGTGCTGTGAAGATTTGAATCGATAATGGCCTTGATATGGGTTTTATCCACTTCGACTGGGCGGCCAGATCGTTGTGAATTTTTCAGTGAAAAATCACCGGAACGAAATCTTTCAAACCAATTTCGACACCGCCTTTCTTTTAAGGCTTCATCTCCATATACGGCACATAACTTCTTCTTTTGTGCTTGCGATGCGTTCTTGCCTTTTCGGAAGTAATACAATAAAATGTGTCGGAAGTGCACGTCCTGTTCTTTCATATTTAAATTGGGATAAAAACAAAACTAAAGAACTAAACAAAAAACATTTTTACTAATTAACCTAGAAGCCCATACAGTAAGAAAAAAATATAGGTTAGATGCTCTGGCCACGTTAACAAAACAAAAGAAAGTATAGAGTGAATCTGTCAACGAAAACAGCAATGACTTAGTTGCCAACCCAATACTTGACCTCAATTTATCTTTGTCAACCCTAATAACTAAACATTACTTTTGAAGAAAAGGAAGTATTGCAGTTTATATCTTTTGTGGCTGATAAAACTACTTAAGTATATTTTCTTGCTTGAAGTTATCCAATCAGATGTTAAATCTTACATTAATCCGGCACTGAGTAAGTGGTTTCGGAACGTGTGGCATTGTCTTATCCACCTGCAATTCTATTAGAGAGTTGGAGAGACTTGGGCCGAAATTTGCTCGTATTTCATGGCTCATTAATTTTGAAAGTGCCAACTCTGCAAATTGTTTCATCATTTTGAATATTACAAAAAAAGTAAGAGATATGCATCAATTTTAGTTAATTTTATCAATGTAAGGCAAATTTGGATTTGGTTCCCGATCAACGATAAGATTCGCCTTTAGCAAACATTTTCCCCATCAACAATTTATTAACATTATTTTTTAGATCCATCTCACCAATTATTGCAAGTAAATACTGCCGTTTAAAATATCCACCTACCTAAGTGAAGAATTCAGAGCAGACATAAATGACACTATTCAATAACAATGAAGTATTGTGCAAGGTTAGTCTTTAACTTCTCTAATCGATTTATCAATATTCAAACTGGTTATTTGTTAAAGTGAAGAAGATGAAGAAAGTGTGAAACAACTAATTAATGCCGTGGATTAGAATGTATAAAAATAAGCTGCAGTTTTTATTTTTCTTTGGTAAATATGTTTGGGTGTGGTTAAATGTTCTCAATAACGTAAGAATTTACCTTTTAGTACAAGTACTATTGCTATGATTATACCCAGACCAATTGTCGAAGAAAGAGAGACTTTGATATTAACGTACTCAATATAAGTTTCAAAATTGAGTGAAATGAGAACTTTTATTAGGATTGTGTTAGGCGATTGTGAATAAACTTTAAATAATCATCTATACAATCCTGTGCATATGAGTTCAAAATTATGCTCCGTGTCTCGTAGCAAACCTCATTTGAAAAGGATTTAGGGTGGAATTTCAACACGAGTTACCAAAGAGCTACGTTGCTTACGGTTCCAGTACTAAATTTATTGCTTGAAAGTTAAAGTAATCAAAGTTTCCACTTAAATTGTCAATTTGCTTAATACTGACTGAAGAGAATCAATTCTTGTTTGCAAACACACTTTCCCTTGCTTTACTTGACCTAGAAAATTTTCAAACATGCATTTTTTCATTTTAAGGCCCTCATATTCTCCTTGCATGAAAACATTACATTTTTGACCGGAAAACATTAAAAAATTGTCTCGGTTCACTCAAATTAGTAAATCTTTTGAAAAATGATTGGTTTAATTATTTGGGCTAAGTAACAAGAAGCCAAGCATGAAGAATTCTTGAAAAAAACTTGCGAATCATTTGGAGTTAAAATAGATTTATGAGAGTTTGTACATGTACCGTTGGCACATCCTAGTGATTTACTACTAAAGAAAGTCTCTCATCTTCAATTACATTTCCAAAAGTTAAAGGCATTTTTGCGACTAATGGTTTGAGAACCGTCATTTCCATATGAATACCGATACCATGTGATATATAATTTGATATCGGTGCTACCAAAGTTTTAGATCTGCTATAAAGAATGAGTTTGTAACTTTTGAAACGGTATATTAGCATTAAAACTCCACTGGATAATTATGCATTTTTATGCTGCCTCTTGTCTTAATAATATATTGTTTTGTTTTTTGTATTTTCATTGTAGCAGAAAGGTGGGTGAAATGTAAATGAATTATGATTGTATAATTGATTATAATTAAATTTCAGGAATTCACTGTAACGTTTCGTCTGAGCAGTGTTCAATAACCAAAGCATCAACTCTTGCCCTTAACGTTTCAACAACTGTAGAGTACTTTACAAATCGAATTTCATGGCACAATTTGAAGTCGACAACGGCCGAGTGGGTGTAAGGGGAAATGTATCTTCTTAATTGAGGTGGGTGTTAGAGGGGGGTGGAGAGGAAAGGGGATATATGCATTCAGATTGCACTCTTTTCCTTTCATCATCAAGAATTTTTCCGAGTATATTAATTTTTATCTACATTTCAGAAGAATGCTTTGTTATTTTTTATATACAATAAGAATATATGGAGCGCAAATGTTGACTAAAAAGTTTTATTCCATTTATTTTGGGCAAACCTTATTTGAGACAAAATATTTTTTAACATCTCCTTTCTCTTCGTTATTTCAACTTTTACAAAATTTATGCTTTTCTAGTACAGACGCCAAAACTGTAAATTCGATGGAAGTAATACTGCTACCTCTTCTTTTTAAATTCCACTTCACCTCATTAGGCCAATATGGACATGTTGCAATTTGGTATTGTTTCATTTCCCGCCCAAAGGCCACTTGATTTTTAAATAGCTTTTCTTGGAATTTTTCAAATTACTTTGCCAGTCATCAATTTGGCACATTCGTTTTTTCAATGAAAGTGGATTGAACATTAGAAAAAAACGATCCTAAAAGAGAATGGTACTGAGAACTAATTAGTAGAACAATTGCGTGTGTTGGCACTATTTGCTCAAGTGAGCACAAAAATAAAAAAATTATGTCATTCTTTCCAATAGAGCTGGTGCTTATCTAAGACTTAAAGGATTGAAAAAGTTATAGAAGAGACTGCCTGATAGTCCTGCCATTGAAATGGTTTTGGTAAAATATGCAAATGATTTTAACAGAATAATATGGATTGAAGTAGATAGGAGTTAAAGTTGAGCAAAAAATCCCATTGAACTACATATAAAGCATATGAAAACAACTCTCTTTTTCAACTCGTTGGAGCAAAGCAACAATTCTTGTTAAATTATTGTGGCAATGTTGTTTATTCTCATGAGAAGTAGCACTTTAATGATGAGCTTCTTTTTTCCCTTTGAGCATATTTTGTCAGCTCTTTTGCATCATGTACTCAAAAAGAAATTACGCTTCAGCCTGGCTTTTTCCCAAAAATATATATTTTTCCCATTTCAATGAGTTTGTTATTTGACGTCACGAGTATTACACAAATTCAAACAAGCTAGATGGGCGGAAGGGGGGGGGGAAGGGCGAGCTTCCTGTTGGAAAACTTTGAGCAAACCAGAGTTTGATGAATTGTTACCGCAGCACATCAGATTTAGATCATTATAATATAGTGACAAGTATAGAGGCATTGGTTTTTTTTTTGAAGACGAACAGTTAAATCTGCAAAGTAAATTAATCTCGTTCCTTGGTTTCAATGATACTTTGCTAACACATTTCATATATAGACAAAAATGAGAGGAAAATGAGTTTTTACTAGTCTCGTGTTCAGAAGATATGCATTAACAATTTAGCTGAAAACCTGTTCACATGCCATAAGAGTGTGTGTCGTTAAAGTGAAACCATTTAGGTGTGTGGTGAAATTCCTGGCCAAGGACATGAATTGTGATATTCAGTTGCAGAAGAGAAATCATTCTCACCTGACCCATTGATGAACAGATGAGATGTGAACTGGAGACCTTTGCTGAATTCTGCATATTTTAGAGCATTATGTTTGGTCAAGTGGTGAGAATTAATTTTTTTCATGAACAAACCGTTTTATTTGGAAAACTATTAATTTTGAATGTAGAGTAGTTGCCTAAATGGCTCTTTGCAAAAGTATGTCTAATGTCTAAAAAAGGAAATCGAATTCAAATGGGCTTTGTTATCAGAACGAGATCTGAAATTTTAGCTGCCTAATACACAATTACTGTTTGTCTTGAGATCAAATCTAAATTGCCGCTAACCCAGGATTACATTGTCAATTTATTCACTCCAGGTCAATGATCTTGTTTAGAAAGAATGAGCATTAGGAAAGGAGATGAAGCTCTTTTGAATAGTTTTACAGGATTTAAATATGATACACCGCATTGCGCATAAGGCGCACCATCAATATGATAAATGCCTTCGTTAAAGAATATTTGAGGAGGAAATTCATAGAAATTGAAAATTAAGAATGCAATCGAATTATTAACATCAGAGTAGCACTTCAAATTGCTAGATTGCTCACTTTTAGACAACTAAGTTCAGACTCGATTAGAATCATTTAAAACAAAATTGTGGACAATTTTTTCCAGAAATATTTGTGTTACATATATCATATTTATTTCAGGAACGGGGTGTGCGATATACTTACCTCCACGCGGTGTACCCTGCGACACGTATAATCACACGGCAAAAAAGTCTTAACCGGCAGTTAACTTCTCATTTCAAACTAACATCACCCCACTGAATGTCATATTCGACTATTTACACATAACGCACCTCACATCTTATCTTATGCCATATTCGAATATTTCACAGTACTCATCTCACCTTTTTCCTTTGTGTCTGTCTCTTTTACATCTTTAAAACTCTCTTCTGCCCCCCCCCCCAAACGATTTTTTTAAAAATTGGTGTTCCTTCGCTTCTGTGAAATCTGAAGTCAACTAAAGGGCTTGTGATGATTATCAACTTGCCTGCCATTCAGTATAAATAAAAAGACAAATTTCAAGGACTGTTTATCACACTTTAATTACTGCACTATTTGACCATTCTGTTAACAATTACAATAAATAAATCATAAATCGCTTTTTTTACCTGAATCATCAGGAACGTCAAACTATTTTTTTAATCCCTTCTAACTTTCAGCTGATTGCCACAAAATAAACATTTAATACATTAGCTTATAATTGTCTTTCCAGGGCGTCATTGAAAGATTGTAAATGAAGCAAAATAAAATTGATTTAATTTTTCTACCAATTTTGAAATTTTTACGGACTTTCAATGCCTAAACGCCTTTTATTGAGTTTTGAATGACATTTTAATCAACGTTTGCTTAGGTGATTGCACAGATCATTTTCTTACTTTTCAAATTTACCAAGTTGAATTTCATGAAACAGGTTGGAGGTTCATTGTAAGCAATAGTTTTTCTCTCTTGAGAATCCAGCGATTTGAAGAGCTTTCATGTCACCAGGATATTGTAAGCATTCTGCAATAGATCAAATGTTTACTTCGACGAAACAATTCGTCTTCTGAATTACACCCAGATCTGGGAAATCTACCTTATATCTTCTTCAATGCCCGTCATTACATATAGTTTCGAGATGATCAAATTTCAAACTAAATATAAATCATTGACTGGAAAGGAAATTACTGAATTTTTCTTCCTTACAATTTATATTTATGATCCACAACTTTACGGGTGTTAGCTCAAGACTGCGGATCAAAATTAAAATGCTAATCGATTTACAGTTCAGATTGATTATCCCAGTGTGAGTGGAAACCAATGTTGCGTGTTTGCCAAAAAACAAAAGGAAAATTTTCTTCTTTTGTGAATTGCTGAAGAGAAAAACCAATAAAAATTGTAAATATTTTTAAAATTAGAATATGTGGCTTGATAATATAATGTCGGTTTGTGTGAAAGAAATTAATTTGTACAATGGCGTTCTATTTATAAGCTCAACCGAGCAGTTAAATACTTTGTTTTCGTTTCAAGAAAAGTCTAATATTGAACTTATTATTATGAGACGATCCTTGCAATTATTCAGAAAGGTGTTTTATGTAGATAAAAACTAATATCGTTTCTAAATGGCAGTCAAAATTGCTTAAAACTGTGGGACGTTATCACTATGTGCGTCATCGTATGCCTGCATGTCTGCTCGCCAGGATTGGGAGGTGCGACCGTACAAATAGTGACCAATCATTAACCTCTGTTTAACCTAATACCCCATCCTGATCATGAAAAATTCCCTGCGTGTACACACTTGATCCGCAATATACGTCCTGAATAAACGTGTTCCGTGCTACACGTCTGTTTCATTTATAGCTGGGCTATAGCTTAGATGGTTCTGGGAGTCTAGCTAGATGGAGAGGATCTGCCATAGAGATTTCTGAGTCATTCAGGTTTTAATAAAGTAGTAATCCGCTACAAAACAATGCCATCTTTTCATATAAATTGAAATATTTTATTTAAGTAATTCTAAAACCGATGTGTCTATATATCTTTTAAAACTTGATGAACTAGGTTACATTTAACAATGACTTTCATAATCCCATATTTATCACTTGTTGATGCACCGAAAAGTGGTCTGTTTTAACACTTTAACTATTTAACTAAATATTACAAGCTCACTACTCTCCTTATCAAATGACATTAATTGAGATCACATCCATTCTCACCAGCAGTGTTCCATATTCAGTCTATTTAGAACGATTTATTGTTGTGGAATGAAACATATTTCCCATGCTTCTCTCGACCACATCTTTTCGTTCGTCAAGCCTGAGGTTAGCAATGGGAAGCACTTTGTTATGACAGCCGAGTTGGACAGATTTGAGATCATCAGAAGTAATTCATATCAATATCAAATGGATCCCATTAAGTCCTTTCAGATCTTTCGTATAGGTAAATATCAGTCATCTTAGCTATCTTACCCACCAATTAATTCAATTTCCCTGAATATGAAACTTCTTGGGCTTCGAAAACACATTCAATGTCACCAACCAAGGATTTCTGAAGTTGATCTGTTGCTTTGTTTGTGAAAGCAACTAACGTTTGCAGGAAGGTGGCTTGAATTTCAGAAATCTATTTGGAAAGAGCTTCTATAAGTTCCACCAAACAATGTTTCCCTTCCTACTTCTGCTGCTTTTCGGTTTGACATATTAGTTCCTATTAGGTTTGTTCATTGTCTAAAGCACAACATAAAATTTTCTTCATTTCAGCTAAAATATACCAATTGCTAAAGTATCTTTTTAAATGTTTAAATCTGCATTTTTATTCTTTTAGTAAGTAATAAAGGAGATATCACCAAATGGCTATCAGGAACTGCATTTAGAGAGAAATTCTTATTGCAATAAAACGGAAATATTTAATTTATAAATATGATTTTTATTTCGACTATGACCATGATGTGGTGGAGGTGGTGAAGGAGAATATTAGGCAAGATTTAATGACGACTAGAATCGGCTTCCTCCAGGGTTAAACGAATCTTGCAATAAGGAAAAAGAAGAAGTGGTTAAAAAAGAATAATTGCATAAGGTCAGGTCCTTATATGCGTCAATTAAAGTAAAGCATTGATTTATTTACTTAATCACAAGGATCGTGATTCAATCTGTTACGTCAGAAATACTGTGCCTAGGCTTGCTTGTGTCACCTCGCCAAATGTGGTGCCTGGAAAGGGAGCGATGACCATAACCTTGTGCATCGGATTGCAGTGAGTCTGCCTGTGAACTGATACAATATCCAATTGTGGAATGAGTGTGGAGGCACACATTCGTTTATAGACTACTTGGTATTTTGTCGGAGAGACATGAGTATACGTGAGCCCTATCTCTACCATCACTAATTTATCCTTTCCTCACACATATCGCAAATGCCTACGTATCAACGTGGCTATTAGCTCTCAAGCAATCAATCGCTCACCCACTTCTTGCATCAATTATTACTCCATGGTTAGTAAACATTGAACGAATATATTGGTAGCCGTTGCTCATATGTACAGATAGGTGTATACGTAGGCCAATAGGCCATCATAACACGTGTTCCTAATATTTCCATAGGGTAAATTCATATTTCATTGCATTACCAGGGCAGAACGAGGAATTCTCTTGCCCTCAAAGTCAGGTTCATTAAATTTAAGGCGACCTACCTGACTTCGCAGGCCACTCCAAACTTGGGGATTTTGGCATAGAAATGACCGAGAATAAGTCATAGTGTCTTCGTGTAAGAATGCACATCATTTGCTTGCGATTTTATTTGCTCCACGTTTCACGCAAATCTAAAGTTCGCCATTGTAAGTGATTTCCGTGAATAAATTGAATTATTGCTATCAACTGAAAAGCAATAATATCTCTAATTTCTGAACTTCAGTTCCCTATTGGCGTTTAGTTACACGAATTTGCTTAAGGGTGAATGCTTATTATATCTTCAATCAAATGCATTACTTACGAAGTTAAGTGGTATAAAGTGCCTCAAAATTTTGTAAAAAATTAGTGAAATATAAATTCAGATTTGTTGTTCTCGCAATTATGATGTGTTAGGTGGGTGACAACTCTACTTACGGAATAGTTTCAAGAATTCAAATAATTTTTTTCCGTCAAAACATCACATGCTGAAGAGACTTCTTTTTCACTCTTTTAAATTAGTTAATGGCGTGTCTTACAAATGAAAGAAATTCCGACTCCTCATGTTTACCACGAATATGTTTTAAAATACAATTTGGGCTTCAATAAATCATAGAATGCAGTAATAGAGTAAATTTAAAGAGCGCAAAAATCATTAAAGCAATGGTATTAGACGGAAAAGGTTTGCAAACATCTCAAATCTAATGATCCAGTCTCGCACATTACTCTCTACCCTGATTAGTTCAGCCAGCGCAAGAATGCTTCAAAAATTTAGATTGTTGCATTTTTTTTAAATGGCAGGCTTCATGATATTTATCATTAGCCTTTAAACTTTGACTTCAGCTTCCCCATGGGTAGGAGGGGGGTACATATATAGCAGTTAATTAGCTGTCTTCTTTGCTTCCCGGTACCTCTGGGTTTCCGTTTAGGGCCTTTAGGGCTAAACACCTAATCAGGTGGGTCTTCTCCGTTTCTTCTTGTAGGTTACATAGGAGGCATGTGAGTTGAGTAAATACTCCTAATTTGTGAAGGTATTTTGTCAGGCAATCGTGTCCGGTACTTATCCTAAACTCAGCAACGGCTTCGATTCTTGGCCAGTCGGCTATGTCGGCAAGTGCCACTGTTCACTGTTTCTCCTTTGTTCGAGCTTTAAGTTCGTTTCACCTTGAGGTCTAGAATTCACTCCTGATTAAGGCCTTCACTGTGTGATAACCATTTTGTTGCTGTCGTACCAGTTAGCTAGAAGTTTAAGTGACTCAACTAGGGCACTTTCCGTCTTCTCTTGAGCGTTTTTCTTAGGGGCGGAATACCGTAAAACAAGATCATCTGCATAAAATAAGCACTTGATAACCGTGAGATGGTGTTTGGAGATTGGGATTTAAAATTGAGGCCAAAGTCACTTTTATAAAGCAGAGTTCAAATTTCAGAAGAATTTTTTCACCGAGGCGAAATCAAGTGCAATTCTGACATTGACACACTTGTAAAAAGACTAGGAGCTTTGCAATCAACATGCAATACTTCTGCTAATGCTCAATTCCAGAACTTGAAACAAAGAATGTGAAGCGCAATATTTCCGTTTGACGAAGTAAAGATTATCACACCTTAAATCCAATTTTTGTGCCGTTACCGGTTACAACATGAGTTACTGCAGAACGTACTGTGCACCAATAAGACATTGAAGATGTTACAGTTATGTGACCAGATGTATCTTCACCGCCATTCAACATCATTCATTGGAACATTGCATGGCATTTATTTTAACTTCTCATTTTCCTTTCTTATTTCAAATAGAGTTAAAGGAGACAGATAGAGATAGATTCATCCCACAAGTGGCATCTGTCAACAGATAATTTAATTCTAGCTTAAATCATCATATAATTATTGGTGATAGTAAAATTAGTGAAATATTCCAATGAAATGGAACTGTTTTAATGTTGCTATTTGATTCATAAAATGTTAAACTCGCTTATTGCTGTACAAAAGAGTCAACTATTAAAAAAAGAAAAATTTTAAAAGAATCACAATCCATTTGAAAGGGGGATTTTTTCTAGCCTTCGACATGTGAAATGCCAATGAACATTCCAATCGAATCTGGCTAAAGGCAAGGAAATTCCTACCTACATCCCAATTATTTGTAAAATGCGAATTTTTCATGAGTGGATAATATAGAACTGTTGTAGATGGATATTTCCTCAAACAAACTGATAATATTGTTGCTTTCATGATATGGACTGAAATGGAATAAAAGGTCGTTCGATTTCCAATCCAGGTGTTACTCAGGTGATTGGCCTCTTAAATGTGGATATAAGACATTTTAATTCTACTTAAATTAGTTTCAGTAGGAAATATTAGAGCTTTTCAATGTTTTGTAATGCAAGAGAATGATGACCTGGATGGTGCTTGGATAACACTTCGGAATGCGTTGAAATCATTCAAGTTCGTTGATGTAAAAGTGGATACAGTGGGAGCATTAGAACGAAGGAAGATGAAGACATTTACTCAAAGTCTGTTTAACGTTAAAAACAATGATGAATAGAACTTCCATGAGCTAGAATGTTTTATACCACACAAATACATTAATTACAGTCAAATAACGTCCAAATTTGGAAATGGCGCATCAGTGAATGATTCCTTCACTTCTCATTCATATCCTGATTTCCAAAAATAATTTGGCATGCAGAGAATGATTTTCAGGCAAATTGCTTCAATGACATCGGTGAAGTACTCATCTAAACATTCGTACGAACGTAAAGGAGAAACATTAAATTTAAAGGAGCTAAAAATGCAAACGGTTGTGATGTGCCCTGCTCAACGGACTTTTATCATTATTATAATAGCCAGGTTTCATTATTCACAATAATGATAAAGTCGGTGAGGCAAGGGTTGTCTCAAATCTATGAAAATGGAAAATTAATTAATAATCAATTCCATAGAATTGATGAAGTCTTCAACAGAGCGTTTGTTCCAACTAAGAGTAAGCGCGTAAATTGAAAATAACAAGAAACTGAGGAGGGTAGTGGTGTGTCTTGCCCACCGTACTTCCACCATTAGGATAAAAGTCCTTTTTACAATTCAAGCAAATGATGAAGTCCATGTTGCAAAGGATCTCTCAAATTCACGGAAATAAGGCAGAATTGCCAAGATATTCACACTCGACTTGGCTCAGATGAAGTCAGGTTTAATTTTTCGAACGTCCNGTTCAATGTGTAAATGCACTCTGGCATAGCATTCTTCAACTTTTCACTATGTTTATATAGTTTTTTTCAAAAGTTTAAGTTAATATATCTCAGTTCGTGAATTGTGGCAAATCTCAAAAATTTCTGAAGATGCTTAACAAGCATTAGTTGAATTTAATCATGTGCGCATAAGTCTAATTTAATTTAAATTAAATTTCACTGGAATCAAATTTTGAATTCGATTATATATATGAGTTGCAATTTCAAAACGTTGCTATGTTGTAATTCCATTAGAGAAATGTATTTTCTTCGTCGATATAACAACAAACTTGTCACAAAGACTACTTCTGGAACTGGATGGTGCTCCACTGTGGTCTTTCACAATACCCTGAGAAGTCATTTTTCAAGTGTGGCAAAAATGTATGTCGATAAGATCTTGTTGATTAAATGGGGTTCCATTTTTCGATAATATCAGTCAATCTCAATCGCCTTTACCAAAAATTATATTGACTTAATATGCGTATGAGTGCACGCTTTATGAAATATTTCCTTGTTGAGTTCAGTACACAATATTAATTCGATTTTTTCAAAATTGCTTCACTTGGGCAAACGCGAACATATAAAATGGATGCATTGAGAGAAAATTCTTTCTGAATTAGACAATGATTTATTAGTTCAATCAAAGTTCTCATTGACTCAAAAAATACTTCCTCCAACGTTTGGCCCTTTCAGAAGTGCCTACATGAAAGGGAATATCAATATACTCTGACAAAATAGTAGTACATGGATCTCAATAAAGCCTTCAGATCAACTGCTTTAGAGCACATTACAAATTTCCATGTCACTCAATAACTACTCACTTTATGCGTTTCCACTCTTTTATTCCCAAATTTGCCTCCAGTAAATTGTTTACTGTATCAGTAGATTTATTGAGTTATTGAATGCGTTTGAATTGATGATCTAGGTGGTGATGGTGGTGGTGGTGGGGGTGGTGGTGGTGTATATGCATTGATAGGATCAATTTCAACCACTTGCTTCCACATTAACTGGTGGGATATTAAACGATGTGATTTGCCGAAGGGTTTAAGCAAAACGCTAGTTAATTTTCAGACTATGCACTCCATATATGTGGATGAAGAAAAAAATGTATTCAAACCATAGGTAACTTTAAAGCACTAGCTTCTTTCTAGGGATTTTTAAACAACAAGATTAGTAAGGAATGAGGAGGAATTATTACATGATCCGTTATTTGCTCATTTCGATCTTTTTGGACTTTAATGTTTGTATTTGTCTGTAATTAGTCATTAGATTTTCAATTTATAATTTTTTCAGCTTGTACTACATTCGAGTAAATAATTGTCCATCTTAATAAGAAGATTAATCTGTAGAATGGTATGACTTGGGTCACCTCCAAAAATTCTTTGTATGTTTCCAAGAAATTTACATAAAAATATTTCCCTAACCATCATTTATTTCTCTGCTTTTACAGAGTCATCGTTATGGTTTTGACTATTTGTGTTTGTTTAATACGTGATGAGGTCTGGAGTTTTGCATTGATCTGATCTAGAGATGGAGAGGTGTAGGCCTCAAAGTTGACATAATTAGATAATATCTCCTTCCGTTTAATCTTATTTCATTTAAAGAAAATTGGCACTATGGGCAATGTTGCATGGCAAAAAATGCTGAATTTAATGATCATTTTTTGTTTAAACCAAATCATTTAGCTTAGTAAAGAAAGAAGTTGGGCACGAGAAGTGTTCCTTAGTGATTTATTAGAGAAAAAGAAATAAATTTTCTTTCTGAGCCAAGTTCATCGGAACAGACAATTTTGCCAAATATGTTCTCCTTCCCCCATACCTATCCGCCCACTTTTCCATTAAAGACACACGATTCGCAACAAAGATGTGTCAATCAATATGTATTTGAATTTCAAAATTTGTGCTCCTTCTTTATCTAGGTGACACTTAATCAATTTGAAATTCGTAGCGACATCTAATCACGGGTGTAATAGGAAACCAAAATGCCATAAACTGACTCTGGATGTGATGCTTCACAAAGCCGTGACAACAAGTTGTGCTGTGCTTGAAAATAATTATTATTCATGTTTGTTTAATACTTGATGAGTTCTAGAGCTTTGCATTAATCTGATCTAGAGATGAAGGGGTGTACACCTCAAGGTTGACTTAATTAGATAATATCTCATTCAGTTCAACCTTATTTCATTTGCCGAAAATTATCACTATGGGCAATGCTGCATGGCTAGCAATTCTGAATTCATTGGTCATTTTTGCTCAAACCAAATCATTTAGCTTAGTAAAGAATGAGCGCAAAATAGTATGTCTTTTCTTAAGTAATCTAATGAATGGGCTGCCTTTTCGATGATTTTAATGCTTCGTTCTTATCATTTTTACTCCTTAATTGAGAGTTATTGATTCTGTGTAGCGACTCAGCGTTTAACAAACTGAGCGAGAATCATTGGTTCCCTGCATAATCGATAGCGCACAACTGTGCGAGAGACTTTGTTGACTGGCTGAGCGAGTTGTTGCGATTTACGAGAAGATGTTTATCTTTGTGCTTACTTTTACTATATATATTTGAAGTTTGTCTCAGAAGCACGATAAAATAAGCACAAATTTCGAATTCCAAACTGGTTAGATGATTAAATATACTTCTAGAATCATATATTTATTTGAGATAAAGGGCAAATTCACTACAATTTTATTTGAACAATAGATTAATGGGTTGTATAAAAGGAAATGTATGATGAGGGTACGAAGTAAATTGATTAAATTGTTGATACTGAATTAATGAACCTTAATTTATTAATGGATTGAATTCATTATTAGTGAATATTTAGAGTAGGTCTGGAATTACTGAGATGTTAACTGACTGCTAGAATGACAAATCACTTCAATATTAAGAATAATGAGAATGAAATGTAGATAAGATTAATTATTTGATTAGTCCATTGATAATTTATTTAGAGACACGGACAAAATCTTCATTTCTGCCTCTTGCATGCTCACTTTAATTCGGATATTTGTCGAGAATAATATTGAGAAAAAAAACAGGCGTAGATATTTTACATTAGGTTGACAACAACCATGTGATACCTGGTGAACGAAATGATTTGTCCCCATAACCTTTCACATTGCACATGGCATCTTTGTTCCAGCTTCAACACTAATAGCCAACAATTAAAAATTCCTACATTTGCCTTTAAGGACATATTTTGGTGATTGAACTTGACACTTTCTTTAAGAGGGTTTATAATTTCGGATTGGTTTAATATGCTATTTTTTAAGCATACGTGTTGAGAATATTATTTTATTTACCAAGAAGTTACGTAGTTATGACCGCTCTTTAAAACTATTACAACTTGATAGATAGGTCTAATTGCAGTATTTTTACAGAAAAAAACGTAATATGGTGGTAAAGAAGTTGAAAATTTTGTTTGGATTTGTCAAGAAAGTAAAGATTGAGAGACGGATAAATTATAAAAGAAAGACGCAAAAGTGAAGCATTGAATCAGATTGATTGAGTCATTTTTCAAATACATTTTCTCTAAGTAATTAAAGTCATCAAAATTGAGGTACCGGTCAGGTATAGCAGATAATGCGTATAAAATAATAACATACAACTAATCTCCTGCCAATTACAAGGGCAGACGTTGACATGACAAATTTTACATTAATGAGACTACAAAGGGTTCAGAAGAAATATGGTTCATACAACCATGAAAAATAAAAATGCAAAGGTGTGTTTCCATTTTCGTCATCATCATCATCATATCTATCATACATAAATATCTTGTGTTTTAAAACCTATTTTGTTTTGCGCTCTAAAAGTTATGTAAATTCAGCTCAAATGGTCAGATTCAAAGAAGGAAAAAATAGAAATATTTAGCTAGGTTACTATTCACTTTAAACAGGAAAAATATCTGCTTATTATAACTTTAATAAAATTGGATGGTAATATTTAAAACTAAATAGAAAAGCACATATCGGCTATGAGTTTAAGTCTCCTTTAATTGAATGAACAATATTGTGATGAAAGACTTTACAAGTTTTGAGATAATAAGGGGCATTTCATTTTAATGAAAAGGTAATTCAATTCAGCTCATTCAATAGTACTTTGTCAGTGCATATCTTATGTCAAGTAAACTGATGGAATAGTTTAATTCTATCGATTTAATTCTTTTACGCGTTGAGGGCTGATAGGAAAAGTGAAACCGCTTTAGTTGGACGAATTTCCAGGTCAAGTGAATCGATTGTGTTATTAAGTCAGAGACAAGAACCGATTACCTCTTCAAGCATAAGCAAACGCGTTGATATCTGATATTAAATACTTAGTCACATTCTTCAAATTGCTCATCTTTATGCAATTAAAAGTCGAGAGAAAGGGTTCTGTTCAGTGGCAAGCCGTGGTATCTATAAGTACATTCCTTTTGGAACCACAACCAAGGAGGCTCTTTACGAAATCATGTTGCATTTCTACCCATTGCTTCATTTGAAATTATCTTACACAAAGCTAGGGATCAGTTTCAAGAGATCACAATTATTCGCCTTCAGTAGTAAGTATAATGTTGCTGTGTGATATTTGAAAATTTAAAATGAGAAATGTATTTCTTATCAAATTAGAATTTAACAGGATTCCAATTAAAAGAGTTTACTTAGAAATATAGTCATTCTGAACATGCATATTTATTTCAATATTAGAAGAAATTTACTTTGAACTGATTATTTATAAGTTAGATGAGACAAACTAAATATTCTCGATTCGAATAAAATGTTCATTTAATTTTATTAAGAATTGAAATTCATATGCAATTTTAAAGGGGGAACTTTAGTAATACCTGCCCATTTGCAAATATTAAAGGCATATCTTAAAATGATTTATTCAAACAAGGCCAATGACATTAAGGCTATTAACTACAAGAATAGCGCCATCTGCAAACATGTAATAAGAATATAAGAAGTTGTACACATCGCAATAGTTTTAAATAGGGTATATTATAGAATGACAAATTCGATCACTTCAACAATAGTCATCTTTATTTTTCTTTGCATTTGTGTCCATCTGTCTCTTTACCTCTATGAATTACTCATCTTTTCAGCAGTCTCGAATTTTCTCACAGTGTTGTTCCTCCCCTCTGTGACGTCCGTTGTCTGCTAAAGAGGTAAAATTTACTATCATAACGCCTGCCATTTGAAATAAATAAAAAATTCGCAATAAACAATGATTAATATTACTTTTACAGCCAATTCCTTCTTAGCTGAAATCATCTAAGAATGTAAGAAGTTGTACGCATCGCTTTAATTTTAAATAGGGTATATTCTTGAACGTTAAAAATGAAATAGTAAGGCTTCGGATATAAAGTTAACAAATGCAAGCTACATTAGATATGCTTGATTAATAAAATAAACTAAACAATAGTAAAAGAACACATTTTTACATGTGGCACATTGAATCATCTTAGTAAAGTGTATTAAATTTGAGTTTTGCTGATTCAGTGTCATTTGAAGAAGAGTCAGCTTTACTTGTGCCCGGACTTGATGTCCAATGAAGAGGTCCTTGATGTCTAGTATTGAGACGCTTTGTGCTGCTACCTATATGGGGATAATAACAGCATTTCACCTTGGAATTCCAGACGGAACAATTTAATCTATTATTCACCTCCTCCTTCAAGAAACGTACTTCGTGGGAAATAAGATGTTTCGTATTTACCTGAGAGCGGCTCGTTATCTGTCCAACAGTCAGTCAATTTCGTCTAATCCTGAATGGGCCTACTTCACTTTAATTGCACACAATACCTCACCAGCTTATGCTAATTGAGGGTGATAAAGGTTTATTCACCTTAGCAAATTTTCAGTTTGTATTTCACCAAAGATGTATAATACACGTTTGGCTGTAATAATATTGAGACTCATTGTCTACCACTCTCTTCCTCTCACTCACTGCCTCAATACCATCCCTTTCACCGTACCTACCACAATAACCAGATGTATTTAACCATAACAATTCATGTGGATCAGGTATTGAGTCAGTATCTTTTCATTCCAATCAAAACTGAGACCTCATCTTCGTCTTCAATTTCATTATGCCTTAACAGACTCATGAGAGCACGTTGTCACTCTTGCTTTAATCAAATTTTGATTTGAATACTTCTAGAATGCAATAATTATTGAGAGCCAAATTTAGAACATAAGTGCGAAAATATACGATATTGCATTGAAAGAGTTTGTGAAACATCCTTAATGATAATGATAATCGCCTACAAGACGTTACGGAGTTCTGAATCGATTTCATTTTTAAATTAGCACAAAATGAGTCATACATTTTGAATTTGGTCTTCATTAAACACTCTTTGTTATTTTGAGTCAGTAGGCAACATGGAACATGGAAAACACTGCAATAGTTAAGACACTTTGAAGAAGACTCGAAAAATATCTTTCATTTTTGAGGGGACATTAAAGACTAGAGCAGCCTATTTTACAATGCCTTTTTACAAAATGGTGCACAACCAATTATCTATCTGGCTTAATATTACCGGTGATGACTGTTTGAGGCTACTATTTGTTTTCATATGCCCTCAAGGTTCGTATGATCGGGCTTTAACTCAAGTAATTGGACATGAGAATGCCAATTGTGTCATGTAATAAGTAAATGTAAGACAAATGAAGATGTGCCTAAATTCTTCCCAATGATAAATGCCACATTAAATCAAACAGGCCTTTTTGGCAAAATCTATCAAACTAAGTATCTTTCTGTTTGAGTATGTATTTTAGGTCTTTATGAACATAATTCCCTCAGATAAATTCAAAATCAATAAAAGAGAAATATTAGCCTATTCTTTAGTTTTACCAGTCAGATAAATAATAGTAAAATGATTCGTTACCTACACTTCTTTCAATTCTAATTAGAATATGTCAATAATACTTTATTCGTGCTTCACAATCGACTTTGCCACATGTGATAATTTTTTGCAAAATGTTTGCAAAAAATAACATATTTCATGAAATTGAAGCAAAATTAAAGCATGTAAATGTGGCAGATTTCGAAAGAGACTGGATAAAATATGCTTATCATCTTATTGGCATTCCAAATAACAACAAGCAGACCTTTATATTCTGATTGCATTATCCGATTGCGGTACTCAGCAATACAGTATTAGAAAGTTGGTATTACACTGAGTAGTAATAAAGAGCACGACCCACATTCTCATTTGTTGACTGGACTTGATTTGAATTGAAAATGCACTCTTAACTTATTTCTCCTGACGTCTCCTTAAAAGTTCATTATGGAAAATAAAAGGGATATTTTTGAAAAGCGATTGCGTTGCGCAGAACTTCAGACATTTGAAGGTCTATTTTACACAGACATATTCGTGAGATTTTTCATTTCAAAACACATTTTACCGCCAGCCTGACTAAATAATCTGTGACGCTTAAAGTTCGATGTCATTTGTTACTTATAATTTCATGATTAACGCACTTTTCATCCTTCAAAATATTCATCTCGATTCACCTCTTCAAATCGACAACACCTTTGGCCTTTGTGTTCTCCATTCATGCGGTTCCGTATAAAAAGCACTTGGTTTAGACGACCATTGTGGGCATATTTGGATTCATCAGAAGTAATTCACAAATGAAATCACGCGAGTTGCGAATGCTGAAAAATAAAGAGCATTTACTCTTCCGTTAATTAGAGTGCACACTTAAATTGTAATTTCGCTCTACGCTTCTGCGGAAAATCGACAAAATGACAGATTCCACCTTGTTGTTGCGATTTACGAGAAGATGTTTATCTTTGTGCTTACTTTTACCTAAAAGGAGGGTTAGGCGTTTACCGCCCATGCTGTGTTAGTAAAATTTAGCAAAAGAGCATCGTAAAAAATAATGTAAATATCTCGTAGAAAATGAAAATACATGTCTACAGGAGCAAAGTTCGGAGTATGAACTGGTTAAGTCTATTGGAAATCTCACAGAGTTCGCAAGAACTCAATTGCATTGTGTAAGAATTGCCTAACAGTAAATGTGACTATCCACTTTTAGCACAAAATAATTCTCATATTTGAAGTTAGACTTGAGAAGTGTGCCTTAGTGATTTATTAGAGAAAAAGAAATAAATTTTCTTTCTGAACCAAGTTAATCGGAACAGACAATTTTGCTAAATATGTTCTCCTTTTCTACCCAATCCTCTATCCACCCACTTTTCCACTAACGACACACGATTCGCATCAAAGATTTGTCAATCAATATGTATTTGAATATCGATATTTGTACTCCTTCTCTAGGTGGCACGTAATCAATCGGAAATTTGTAGTGACATCTAATCGCCAGCATATAAGGAAAACAAAATGTCACAAATTGGGTTCGGATGTGATGCTTCACAAACCCATGATGACAAGTTGTGCTGTGGTTGACGCAGGTTGAAAGCTCCACTTAGCATTACCATTAAATTATCTACCCTATTCCTCACCAAATGCATTTGTTTAAAGGCCTATCATGTACTAACGAAGAAACCAGTGCCTTGAACATCACCGCAAAGCTACAGCTGCATGTATGTGGGCTGAGCATGGACACTTTGCTGGAAGCTCGGCCAATTCATCACTTCACTGGACTTCCAGTTGATGAATGTGGTTGGATTTGGGGGAGATCGATCTTTGTGTCTCAGAGTGAGGCCATAGAAAAATGTTGTGTGAGGGATTGTGTGGAGAAGTGGTGAAGTGAGGATGGACAAAATATATGCAGTCTACACATCTATGGATTGATCAATGTGTATGGAGATTTTGTCAGAAACAGTTAGCCTTCTGACAGAACCACCTCAATGATTGTTACTCGAGCGGCTCAATTGTATCATGGATTCTAGCTGGCATGCTCCAAATGTCGCCATATTCATGTACGAGTTTTAACTGAACTTGTGATTAATTTGGATACTATTATACACCTTTTTTCATGCTTATTTCGTATTTTGGTGCAATGGCATTTCTGAAGGAGCCATGCCAATGTGTTTATACCTCTTCATTAGCCAGTTGCGTGAAATTCAGCAGAAACAGTGTGGTCTCTGAATACTTATTAACTCTTCACGTCATCAATTATGGAAGATATTTGTCACAGATTTGATGCGTTTGCTACAAGAGGAGTGTCCAGGAACCAAGTTGGAGTTGTTTGGCTCCTCGTCGAGTGGCTTCGCAACAGAATCCAGTGATCTGGATCTCAAAATGGTGTTTGCCAAAGGTAGTCGAGAGGCAGGCGCTTGGAGAGTGGATCAAAAGATGATCAAATTAAAGCAAATTCACTCTGCCAATGCTTCTCCCCTCTAAGAATATTCTTCCCAATCATTCACTCACCACTCCCCCCCCCCCCCCCCCCCACCCCCCTACGTACAATGCACCAATATTTCATTTAAGCTGATCTTGAAATCTTCTAAATGCTGAAAAGAAATAAGAAGATGAACATTGGAGATATTGAATCATTTTTTTGAAATTGTCCGGGGTTATTGAACGAACTAGTATCGACGGAGCATGTATTGGTAAATAAAGATTATGGTGAATATAAATTAATTTGAGTTTTTTCTTGGCGCTTCAATATGGATTTCTCACTTGTGAAGTGGACGCACGCCATGTCATAGTTAACTTGATGTAAGTATAATGGCTGGGGATTTAATGAGCTCCTTAAAATAGTGGATCTGAATGTTGAGCGATTGACAAGGTGTCTAATTTCGTTCTGACCTACCCGCTCGTCAAAAATTAGTATTATAATTTTGTCGGTGGTGAGTTGATTCGTGTTCACTCTTATGCAGTTTTCCGCTTGTCGATAGAAGAATCCTCGAATCCTGCATATTTCGTGATTTCATTTCAAAATCTACTTTCGTGTGAAGAGCTTTGATGGCTGTTTCACAGAACGTAATTTATGTAAGCATTGATAGGTATTGAAAGCACATATTTTAATGTGGATTTTGCATTGAGAGGCAGTGACTACTTCTGTTCAGCTCCCTGCTTCTTGGTACGATGGCCAATTGCATTTTGGTGCAGTTGCTTGGATAGATCAATTTTTTCGGAAGTTGATGTTCATTCTTAGATTACTCGTTGTCGATCGATTTCGTAAGTGTGTTGCTAAGCTTATTTTGTTGAGAAGTAGGTCAAGGTTCATTGTACAGTCGGGGATATTTCCAGTGTTTTTTGCTCGTGTCTATTTTAGCCACTAACCTCACTTCGAGTTGCTGTCTCAATTTGACAAGAATGAATTTCTCTCATGCTCTTGAGTTTCGTCTTTGAGCTTCAATGTGGCTTCCTCACTTGTGGAGTAGACGCACTCCATGTAATAGTTAACTTGACGTAAGCATAATAACTGTGGTTTTGCTCCACTCTTTTAGATAGTGGATCTGAATGTCGAGTGATTGTCTACTTTCGTTTCGATCCACTCACTCGTCATAAAGTAGTGTTAATAGTGTAATAAGTGGTGAGTTAATTCGTGTTCGCTGCCTTAGATTTTATTCAGTTATGTGCTTGGCGATAGAAGAATCGTCGTATGTGGCCTATTTCGTGATTTCATTTCTAGATCTAC
>UZAE01013192.1:0-16737 GCA_900617975.1 Rodentolepis nana | reverse complement strand
CCCCCCCCCCCCCACCCGCCACCTCACCCGACCTCCGTCTTCCCCACGCCTCCATCTCATCTAAAGAGTATGTTTCCCTCCCTCTGTGTGATGTGAGCAGTATGTGATTAAGTGCGAATTTCCCATCAGAACTCCGCTGATGTGTTGTGTGTCGAACTTCTATAGGTTAATTTTAATCTCTCATTATTTCAATTCTTGGCATCATTGCAATTTCAGTTGACACACTTAAAATGCTCACAGAGAAGATAATTTAACAAGTCAGTCCTTCTGGCTGAGGCGGGGGGGGGGGGGGGGGGGGGGGGGGGGGGGGGGGGGGGNGGGGGGGTGGGGGCGGGGAAGGAGGTGGGACTGAGTTTCACTCCCCCAATAAATGAGTGTGATAAAAGGGCAATTTTCCTCTTTGTTTCTGCTGGCTGCAAAATTTCTGCAAGTGTGCAAAGGCCCTTATTTTAAAGGGTTAAAATAAAACCAACTGTTCCGACAATCAACGCCACTGTTTGGGAATCAAAATAGGCACAAAGCGCGTAAGGTCCGATTCAGAAATATGATACTTTAAAACTTTTTTAAATGACGCCAAATCTGCATAACCATAAAACAAAAACGAAATTGTTATTTATTTTGAATTAGAGTAGTGAGAAGGATTTGCAGTCTTCCTATGGTGTAAACAAAATGCTACAGCAGGAGAATTTTCAAAGTTGTTTGATAAAAAATGATATCGAAGACGAAATAATAAGTTTATTTCAAGTTAATTTAACTATATAGAACAAATTAAAATATTTATTGCAGCTAAATGAAGCTCAACCAAATTCCTATTTCAGGGAAAAAATAATCCATATTTCAATATTAATCATGTCCAATTTAATACAAGATTTCTTATTGTAGTCACTTTAGCGTTCCAGGGTAGTTCATTTGCAAATTATAATTTATAAATAGCCTGCTTTGTAAAGTTAACATAATTTTCATATACAGATATATAAATTTGGAAGAGTTTAAAAATTAAGGATTTACCTGGAACGGAATCGCTGGGTATCATCACAAAATTTCCCCCTTCGTCGCCTAATTTGGAACCTCTGCTATTTGTATTCACATTTGCTTTGTTCCACACAGATTGCTAAAATAAATATGCAGAGGCTTAAATCAATATGAATAATCAAAAGAAAAAATAGACAAATTTGAGGCTTTTACATTGGCACACACGTTAAGCCCGAGTGAATCGTGAGGCACAGTGCCAAAGGAATAACGGACTGTTACTTAAATCAACAGAAACTTTATTGGCAATTCAGCCAGCACTAATTTTAGTTGTACTAAAACTTTCCACTAGAATCAGCTCCGAACCTAGATATTGTACATGAGTGAGATACATTCAAGGTAAACAAGTGAACAAAAGAACAATCGAATATAGCAGATAAAGAATAGAGAGGTGGGAGACAATTTGAAATGGGAGAATGTAAAAATGGCGAAATCGAAAACATTTTCATTCATTTGAGTTCTGAACTTACCAGGCTCAAGACGTAACTCTTTTGTGACACACTCTGGCACGAATCGAACTGTAAGTCTCAAAGTGATATCATACCTCCACCTTTCAGAACCAATCCCAGTGTGCCAACTTCTTTGAACAACCAAATGGAAGGGCATATCAGAACAGGGTTCGCTTTTAGACCACTAGTGATTAAATTTAATCCCTAAGTTGTTCTACTACTAAATGTAATCTTTTCTCACTCTAACACCAATCAAGTTGGTTTTAACAATAAAATATTGTAAAGAAATAGATATTTTAAAACGAAATGCTACCTCAGCATTAGTCATCAAAGGGACTGTAGACTTAAAGTTCAAGGGCGATTGGCGGCTTATGCGACCTCCAGAATTGGTACCCGAGGCATAAGCAATGTAGCCACCGGTGTTCAAAGTTTGCGTCCCATCCAAGGTAGTCGATTGCCTATACGGACTGGCCCTCGAAGAGAGGGATCCATCCGCATTCAAATCTAGAGGGAAAACAACCAGTTATAGTGTAAAGAAGTATGATGAAGGTAATTGATTCGTGATTTCCAATCAAATCTAATGTCCAACTACATCCAATATCCACTGAGTGTTTGAAATAACTTGCAAATGATCTTATAAAGCTCTCGAATTTTACGTGTCATTTTTAGTTTGGCTGTCCAGTCCCTTTCCTAGGATATTTTAACATCATCCTGTTGCCTCTTAATGACCTTATTGGCTTAAACAGGAGAACTTAATTTTCAGGAGAAGTGAATTGAACCAATCTGTCTTGATTAACGAATCAAGTTCTCTATGAACATAGATCCTTGAAACAAAATTTACTCGAGCCAATTATTAAAATTGTGTCCTATGACGATGTAATAGAATGGATGCCACTACCATACAAAAGGAATAATTTTTTTGAAAATTTTTAAATATCTACTCTTACTGAAAAATGAAATAGTCCGCTAGCTCATTCAACTATCAAAAGAAAAGGCAACTTGACCCTTCATGTCTAAGAAATAACGTTAGTAAGTTCTGAACATCTTAAGCATACACCTAACGCTAACTAGGAAGAAATGGTGAAAGTTTCACATCAAGCAATATTGTGTAAACCGAATTAAAAGTCAAAAGAAATACAATTCCTTGAAACTTCGACTACATCTACGTATTTTTGAACCTGCTTTCATGCGATATCGGCTTCTTCATACCAAAAAAAAATATTCTCTTTTTAATTTAATTTTAGGCAAAACTAGTAGAAAATTGTTAGCATTTCGACACTTCGGTAAGAGCACCTATTCGAAAATAACTATTCTATTTTAAAAAAAGAATGAAATTCTCTCCATTTTTTTCTCAATTATTTCATTAGAACGGAAAACGGAATTGATTAAGTATACCTGTTTAGATAATTTTATTAGTAATACGACCAAGACTTTGCAATTACACATATTTGTTTCAATTCTAAATTTACTAAAAGCAATTCATTAACAATCTGTCTTGGAAGAGAGGCAGTTTGTAACTATTCTAGACAGACGGCCTATCATAGCATCAGACCGGGTGCGGGAGAAAACTGTTTTCGAAAAAAAAATATTCCTACTTTCATTAAACTTAATTTAATTCGCAAATTTAAAATTTAAAAATATGGGCAAAATAACCAGGGCAAATGGAAATATTTAAGCAGGCAAAATCAAAAATTCCTTTTTAGGTGGGGGGGGGGGGTTGGGAGAGACTACTCTGTTCGTGTTCTGCTTTTTATCAAAGTCTTCAAAACTATCTTTTATAGTGTGCAAAGTTTAAAAATACATAGGATACTAAAGAATAAAGGCAAATAACATTCTACCCTTTCGATATATATATAAACGCGGGGTGTGTGATAGACTTACCTCCACATGGTGCACCCTGGGCAACGTATACTCATACGGCATAAAAGTCTATAAACCGGCAGTTGACTTCAAACTACCATCACCCCACTGTATGTCATATTCGACTACTTCACAGTACTCATCCCACCTTTTTTCCACCTTGTCTACCTTCGTCTTCGATACACTCTTCTGTTCCCCCCCCCCCTCTTGAATTTGTCACACTTTGATGTTCCTCCCCTCTGTGAAACCCGAAGTCGACTAAAGGGCTAATGATGACAATAATAATAACATATATAAACGCGAGTGCTTTTGATTGATCAACATATTCTACGCCTCGGTGCAGTTAGATGAAACTTCCTTAATAGATTTCAAAGTCGAAGTAGATATTTTTCAAATAAAAGCGCCTTTTTGAATTTGAACCCATGCTAGAACCGATTCCACGAATAAATTACTAGAGCATTTGGGATGCAATTTCCATAGCGGTTAGTGTGATATATCTAGGCCTATATGGCTTTCTTTCATTGATTTAAATCGAACATGGTCATCATTTTAATGCCAAACACAATTATTATTTGGCCCAGAAAGACTGTCTTGACAACTGTTTTGGCTATTATGACCAATTTAGTGCTGAGAATTCCTACACCTGATAGTTATTACAATAAATGCAGTAGAAACTAGTCGTATTCAATAGTCCAGTGGGATATATATATAAACGCAAGTTAAAACAGTCAGCGTCTGACCACAAAAGGAAAGCATTTTCAAATTTCAGTGTTTTCTCTTCTTTTCACATAGCTCAATAATGACGGCATTTACATTCTGGCATATCTCATAAATAAGGAAAGCAGAATTATTCTATACAACCCTATGATAATAAAGTGTTCGCACTTAATAAGCTGTCAGATTATGTTTAATTACAAATACGCGCATGTCAAATCTTCAGGATAATCAAAGAGGATATTTTGTTGCTAACATTTCTTGCCATCGGAATCAACTGATCCAAAAAAATGCAGTTGAGTGATCTGTGTAAAAATAATAATTTTTCAATTGAAATACTGTAGTGTACATAAAATAATAGTTTGGCGTCGTAATGCAATAAAATTCCACAATCAGGTGCGTGAGAAGATGTTAAGATTCATAGTCTGAACTGTACAACATTGAACTTTCATCAGGTCAAAATAAATTCTCCTAAAATTCGATGTTTGTCACTCCATATGCTTTATAGTCAGTCCGTATGATGAAGTGAACTTTGCCAGCTGAAGTTCTAATTCATGCAAACTCGCACCCTGGGCAACGTATACTCAAACGGCAAAAATGTCTATAAACCGGCAGTTGACTTCTAACTCCATACTGCCATGATCTATTTGTTTGTCGTATTCGACCACTTCCCAGATGCTTATCTTACCTTTTTCTCTGGCTTCATATCTTTCTGTCTTACATCCATGAATCACTCTTCTGTTCCCCTTCTCGAATTCTTGTGACCTTGAAGGTCCTCGTCTCTGTGTTGCTCGAAGTCAACCAAGGGCTATTGCTAACTATCATAAAGTCTGTCATTTGATATAAATAAGCGTTGGAAATGGTCAGTTTAAGGAATAAAAGTCTTTGCTGTGAACTCGAGGTAATTAAAATTTCTTTATACTAATAATCGCTTATTTTATTTCAAGGGCGTTAAAAGAGTGGTAAGTCCAACTGAGTGAGGTGGATTGGAAAAGGTTATGCCACCAAGTATTTACTCTATTTCCCTGAGTGTTATCAACATAGATGTCAAATAAAATGGCAGTTGCAGCTGAGAAAGAATATGGTGAAAATAGTCATTAACAGGCAGGAATTCAATCTTGCCTAGAATTTTGGGCGGGGGTGAGGGGTGGGGGTGAGGGGGGGTGGCGAGTCGATTATTTCTATTGACGCTACAAATGGGGCACTTGTTATACTAATTACAATCTTGTCTATTGATTTAATTTAACGTTAAGCGAATGTAAACTTTTTATCTTCGCTGGAAGATTATATATATTTTTTTTAAATTTTGAGCAAATGAATCTCGCATAGATTTTAGATTTATATTGCACAATTGTTAACCCTGCTTCTTCCTTTATAAAGTGTTTAATGAATCATAAATAAAAACTATTAAAAATACCAAGATCTAGAGCTAAAACTCTTCCACCATACTGCAAATTTCACTGAGATTTTGAAATTTCTGGCGATTATTTAGGGTAGATTATGGTTGTACGAATTGTACAAAATGTGAGCCACTCCATTATAGCATTTATGGACGCTTCTCAGAAAGAGAATTAGCATTTCGACGAGATCATAAGTACATCATACCTCAGAATCTTAAAATAACCATTTCGACTAACTTTAAGTTCACGTAACTACCTATTAAGAGAGATAGAACGCGTTTAAGAAAATTGAAAAAAAATTTAGGAAAGTAATCAGCCTGTCAATCCTTAGGGCCAAATCAGGCATGCAATGATTTTAAATGGATAGCAAAAAAACAAATTTGCGTCTTCGTCTTTCTGTTCAAATTCATCGTCAAAAAAAGATATTTAATGGAAATAGCTAGTAAAAGGTTAATACAACAGCAGTTTCCTCTCTCTAAGTCGCATTTCAACTTGTCAATTTCATCCAAATAGCAAATGTTGATGTCAATTTATATGATAAAAAAGAAGGAAAATACTATTATCAAGGCAAATTTAATGTAAAGACTGTGCTCTCTACCTCCAAAAGCTCTTAGTCAGTAATTTTTTGGGATAAATTTAATTGCCGGTGGAAATGAAAAGTGCTGAAGCCAATTTGTTTTTCAGCATGGAGTTAGTTTAGCTAAGAGCCCACTCATATCTCTTTCATCACGTTGCCTTAACCTCGGAGTAGCAAAAAAACGGAACTCAAAATTGAAAGTGGTAAACATTTAATATCTGTAGACTCATCGTCGTGAGGTAAATTAAGCTACCTCCATAAACTTTTGAAATCTCGAGAAAAATCCACAGCCTTTTAGTATTCATTTGGTAAATTAAATTATTTCCTTGCTTGCATAAAGGAACATTTCCTAGCAGGAGAAAAAGGTGGATATGATGGGAGTTCAAAGTTATCCACGGCTGAATTCCCCACTCCTTCTACCCCTCCATCCTCCACTCCCCCCCCCCCCCTCCCCCCCTCCACCATCTGCAATAATGTTACATTGTTTAAATGAGAACTCATTTACAAAGTGTGAAAGGTTGTTTGAAAGGAAAAGGATTGAGAAGCACTTTCTGCTGAGAACGCTTAGAGAAGAGACAGCCTATAACCCAGAAATGACTGCTTTCACTCAACGCACCCTATTTGCTTGGAATTCAGGAGAATTTAAAAGTTGATTGGGAATGATGTGTTTACGTCTGATAAATTTCAGACGTCTTTTTGCTTTGCAGAATAAGCAAAGGATCGAAATCTTTTAAGAAAACGTGTGTAGCTTACGCCAAATAATTTTCAGTAATAGCAAAAAGTTGAACCAGTAGCTAAAGAACTCAAATGGTAGTATATATTCCTTGTAGGAAGGACAAAGGCCTTTACAATGAAGCATTTATATAAAAAATGAAATTAGGCAAAAAAATAAAATAAATGAATAAACAGACCACGGAAAATTTTTGTACCGTTGTGAAAATAACCTGGAATACAAAGTTTACTTTGGTATAGATGAGTCAAGGCCGACTATAGCACTGAATATTTTCGATATAGCCTCACCCACTTTCGTGCAGTTAAATAAAAATATAAGAATTGAAAAGAAAGTAATAATAATTGAAAAAAGACCCGGAGTTTTAAATTTATTATATACATACTATTAACATCCTTATAGAATTCGTTTGCTGTTTCCCCGTTCCAGTGACTACACAATTCCCATGAACTCGAGAAAATTAAGGAAAAGTAAATTGTTTACGAATTCAATTAGACTTTAGTTATAGCTAAATGTAAAATATATATATATAGTAAAGCTCTGCGATAATGGAATAATATAATGCACACACCTAATCTTCCTCTTTTATCTCACAATTACTAGGTAGTGGCTTTAATAGTAAGGTGAGGAAGCACTGTTTTTTCTTATCCCCAAGACAAAAGTTCATACAAATGATAAATGATCAATTAAGGCCGATTTGGTACTATTCGTACACCCAAATTATGTTAAAAATGCTGATACTTACCCCTAAGTCCCAGACCATCATCCTTTTCACTGATTATGCAACGTGAATACGGCCTATTTCCAGGTAATCGAAGTCCATGAGGAAATGTTCCAGTTGGATGAACGAAGATCTCATGTTTGCCATCTGATAAGAAGGTGCCAGCTTCACAGCACTGAGTTGTCACTGCTTGATAGGGTGCCTCATTTCCACTTCTCTCCCTCCTCCTCCGCTTTGATCGACTGATAAGCATTAGGATAATCCAAGCCAAGAATAATCCAATTAAAAATATAATACATCCACCTAGGACAACGCTCATCATTGTCTTTGCTGGTAGTCCAAAATACCTCTTTTCCCCTCGTGAGTCATTGCGTCCTTTCTCGTTAGGCAGTTGAGAATTTAAGGACATGTATTCTGCCAGAGTTGGCTGATCTTGAAGCTTTATCAGCAGTCTCTCAACTGGCACTGGACGACCTTTCTTACTACTTGGTGGCCCCATATCATCAGCTGATATGACAAGAAGAAAAACAGAGTCACAGTTCTCAATTAGTCGACCGGAGTTCACAAACAACTCTCCTGACTGCTTGTCAAGATAGAAAAGCTCATTTGACACCGGGCCTTGAATGACAGAGTACACCACCGTTCCATTCTGTTCGAGATCTAAGTCGACAGCCACGACTCGACCAATAGAACTACCCATGGTTTCACGACAAGAGACATTCAACTGGTTTCCTCCCTCATTTGCGGCACTGGCATTTGGGAAAATGAATACCGGCGCATTGTCATTAGTGTCACCGACTTCAATAAAGACTTCCGCAGTGCTTGAAAGACTTTTTTGCGTTACACTTGAGCCAAAATTCTGAGAATCCGTTACTCGCACAAAGAAATGGTAGTGCGACTTTGCTTCTCTATCAAGAGGCTGCCGTAAAAAGAGTTTATTATCTCGAATGACGAAGAAATTGTGGAGGTTCTCGGTTGCGTTCTGCAATTCGGAAGCATTTCCTAGTATTTGTGAAGGCTCAATAGCAATGGAGAAGCCTTGATTTCCACTGTCCACATCAGTTACTTGAAATGTTATCAGCGGCTCGTAGAGTTGTGTATTTTCAAGTACTCGTATTATGTATGTTTCCTTATCAAATTGAGGGTGATTATCGTTTACGTCATCTAAGTGCACGACTATGTTGGTACAGGCTTTGTGGATTCCGTCATCAGCACAAAGATTAAACTTATGATTTGATTTCTGTTCTCGATCTAATTCGTTTTTGGTGTAAAGGGTGCCGGTTTCGCTGTCGACTTCAAATAACTGATAATCAAATATATTTCTTTGGTCCGCATCAATAGAGGAGGCAGGCTCAAGGTGATAGGTGAGAGTTGAGTTTATGTCATTGTCAAATGCTACAACTGGATTTGAATAACTATCACTAACAGGTGTCAACTTGGTCTTTGGTGGACTATTCTCCAAAACTTGGAAGGAGTAGAAAGGGTGCTGAAAGGAAGGTGCTTCGTCGTTCACATCTAACAACGTGACTCTGATGCGTTTTTGACTATATTGTCGAGGGCTGCCATTATCAAAGCACTCAATTGTCAAAAGATACTGGGCTTGTGCTTCGCGATCAAGTTCTTTAGTTGTTTCTAAACTGAAGAAGTCAGAGAAGTTATGAATTCTGAACTTCTCCGTCCAGTTTAATAGATAGCATTGTGAAGTTCCAGCATCACCTTGATCTCGGTCCGTAGCACTAAAGAAAACTAAAGATGTTCCTGGAGGATCGTTCTCCAACACTGTTAACTCATCCATTCCAGTTTTGAGAGCCTCAGCAGCATTATTTACAGCACCCTGCAGCTTAATCTCTGGCGCGTGATCGTTGCAATCATTAACTATTATTTCCAGCGTCATTGTGGCAGTTTTTGGCTCCTTCTTTATACTATCCACAATTGCTTCCATTACCTTTTGCATCGATTGGGACAATAATTTCATTTCGCCCAGGTCCGGCTCGTAATTTGAGTCTATTGCCAGCACTGGTAACACATAGCGCTTTGTCTCTTCATAGTCAAGCGACTGCTCCAAGTGTATTTTACCAGAATTTTTATCAATAGCGAAGATGGAAGCTGCTTCACTGAGCAAAAAACTCGGGGAAAACTTGTAGGCTATTTGATTAGCTGGAGGAGCGTCTTTATCTTCTGCAATCACTTGGACAATTGGCACTCGAAGTGTTGCATTCTCGTAGATATGGACCACTCGTTTGTTGGATTCAAGAGTTTTTTGAACCTCCGTGTTCCCATGAGGTCTAACACCCACAAACCTAGGTGCAAATTCATTGACATCAAGCACATGCACTTGAATGATCAGGATTGCTTTCTGACCTTCGCCATCCTCAGCTATAAGGGTTAGTTCGTATTCGGATTGGGTTTCGCGATCCAACTCCCTAGCCACTTCTAGAGTTAGACTGTCCTCTTTGGATTTATAAGACAATCGAAATGGACCCACAGCCACCGATGATGGGGAACCTCCAGCAACTGGAATTTCACTCCTAGTCGAATCCGAGAAACTCATTCCATCTGATTTCTTTAAGGCAACCGAGTAAGCAATCATAGAATTTTCTGGAAGAAAGTCCTTATCTTTGGCAGTGGGTAGTTGAAATTTCTCCCCCACCCCTTTGAAGCCTTCGAAAAATGGCACATGAATCCGTTGAATGACAGAGTTGGATTCTGTTTTAGGAAGAGTGAATTCTGGGGCATGGTCATTAAGATCCTGAATAACAGCTACGATCCGTCCAACTGGTTTTAGTGGAGTAGAGTCACCGCTATTTGCTAAAACGACAGCTTTTATTTTGCATGATGGTACAAAGTGGCTATAAGGCAAAAAGCTGTCCTGACTGACTGTATCCTCGGATCGACAGCACGTCTCCTCGGCACGACACAATTTGCCAGATTCAAGATCCAAACTATTCTGCACTATCAAGGAGTAATTTTTGGTAAGAGAGAAGAAGGAACTAAAAACACCTGGTCCAAGACGGACTTGACGATCAGGCGAAATTTGTAAAAAATCACGGAGATCCGGTAGAATAACACTGCCAACTGTTGCGTTTTCAAACACCTGTAGTTCAAATTTGTCATGGGAGTAAATTCCTTGACCATCTTGATAAATCCTCTGAGCATTGAGAAGTGGAAATAAAGGAAGAATTATCCGAAGGACTAAGATTAGCATTGTGGAGTTATAGCGGTGTCTCTTACATTCGAACGGAGTTGTAGCTTAACATTTGAAATAAGGTGAAGTGAATTGTGAATAGAGGTGGATATGCTGTTGTACTGAAGGCCTAAGAGAAGTTGATTTGGGCACTTTCTGATAAAGCGTTCGGCCATGTGCCAGTGTGCACGAGTTCCTGAACACCCATTTGTCGATCCCACGGCCTCTCTCATTGGCTAGTGTGCATGATACATTGTGATTGGTCCAGGGGAGGGATGCATATGAATTCCGGCCTTACGGAGTGTGATGAATCAATCGCTGATTTAATTCATTTCCTTCCCTCATCATTCGTCACCCTTCTCGTTAGAAATATCTTCCTTCTCAGGATTTTCACTTAAATGGCGTTTAAGGGCGTGGTTTTTGAACACGATAATTATAGATCAATCAAAGCAGATGGGGAAGTCTTCCAAAATGGCTTATTTACCTTCTTTTATTTACTGATTAAACTTTCGTCTCTTCATTTTAATAACATAGCTGTCTGCTAATTCATTAAGCATCAAACCAGTAAATTTAAGTCCCCCCCCGGAATTCAAGTTTATATATTCCTCCATTTGGATAATTAATTTTTTTGCCATAAAGCAACCTAAAAATGGCATTTTAGTAACATTTTGACTATCTGACAGGTACATCAGCTTTTAATCCGAACGGGTTAAGTATTTCGCCATTGTATACTTAATGGGAATAGAAAGAGAGTTGGGTAACACGGTTGATATAGCAGCCGTTCTCTGCTCAAGGATAGAAATGGACAGTTTTGAAGTTGGTTAAATTTGTCTTAGTTATCTCTGTCTCCCCCTATCCGTGTTCTGCCTCGCATAATTTCAGTAGGTCAGTGCGCAGTGGCTACATCTAGTTGCACGAAAAGGTTATGACCGCAAGCTTACCTGTCTGCTTGGTTAACATTGCAATGGACAAGGGAGAGGTAGGGGGAGGGGGGGGGTTAATTTTTTCTATATTTATTCTTATCCATACATATCGATATATTAGCATGCGAACTCTTTCGAGTGTAGCGCGAACGGACAACTATTCTGCGAGAGAAAATAAAAAGCAATTTTAGGCGCTTTCTTTTTTGCCATTAGTCCAAAAGTCAGGCCGTTTCCCTTACGAAAAGGAAAGCACATTCCAATCAGAAATCAACGGTACCTTATTAGTGGTTATTAATTTACTTATTTGATAATTATTTTAAATGGCATCAGGGAATTAAATTTTTCCCAGCTCTCCCTCTAATAAGCAACAAGTGACTTAGAGAGTTACGCTATTTTATTCAGCTAGACTTTCTTTAATAGTGGTAACTGTTTGTTATTAGAATAAATCAGGACTTGGTAGTGATATTGAATTGTGTTGCGTTTTGCGGTCGATGCAATTATCGATTTCCAATCCTCGGAACATGCGTCGATAACCCACTGCTAGTTCGGAAAAATTTCTCCTCCACTTCACAACTATGCATGCATGGAAGAGTGCGTTATGTGGTTCTCTATTCGCTTCATTCCTCTATGACATTCTTTTTTAAAATAAGGCCGGTTCAGACCATAGACCTTTGTCCTTTATTTGGGGCATTGTACGTGGTTGAAAAGAACAGGAAGATTGATCAATTGAAGAAGGGTTGGTGGGCGGGGGGGGGGCCGATGAGGTCTAAGCAAAAGAGTAATGGTGGGAATAATGACTAATAGCAAACCATGATGATCAGGGAAATATTGTAGATACAAATCGATGAAAATAGTATAGGAAGCAATTATTGCTTATTTATTAGGTGTGGTCTTGCCTGTTACAGGACATGAATAAATCAAAATGACGTGAATCCGGGTGAAAAATGTTGGCATCATGAAGTAAGCTACATACTTTATGAGAATAAGCAGCAGATGGTATTAAATCCGCATTGTTTGAGCGTGCATACCTGATACATCGATTTTCAATCAAGGGTAGTAAAAGTTTTAATTGAGGCCGGAGGGGGGGGGGGTTTGAAAGGAGAACCAAAATAGATGTATGTTTTTTCCCCTAAAATGGTGGAAAAATAAATACTTAAATTCTCAAATTTTGCAATCGATAGAGATGAAATTGGTTAGTGGTTGATCTTATCTGCCAAGTTGACCATGTGCAAGACCTCAGTTGCGTCTACCCATAGAACATATTTCATGTGCTTTCATAACCTTCCCAGAAAAGGTGAAAAAAATAATGAAATGCCAATTTAATCAACACGTGGGGTCTGTACGCATGGGTGGCAAAGGCGTGACGAATGAAGATTTAAAGCTACAAGCTATCTATCTACAGTAGAATGGATAGATTAAATCATTTTATGCACAGCACAATTAATTGTTAAAACATATCGTTGTTGCCACAGCAACGGAGAAGACGTGAGGCCAAGTATCAGATTAAACAAAGTATGGACGAGAGAGGGAGGGAGGGAGGGGAGATGGGGGATAATTAGGTATTTTTATCAGATATACTAAAAGGGCGTGGGACTGAATGCTTGAGCAGCGAGTCGGAATTTGAGTGAAGCATATCTGCCTTACTCAAAATGTTTGTCAAAAGTTAAACCGCAACTGCAACTATTATTTGACCAAACCGTGATTGGCACTAGAGTTTGTGCGTGAACAGAAGTCCACATTTTTTTCTTCCGATTACAAATTTAAATGACACCTCAAATCCACACTCGTTTTAAGATTATCTCAATTTATTCCCAACCATGCCGAGATACAGACAACTTCGACCGTGAGTTTGTGTACACCTCCTTGAATTGCTACAAAATTGACGTTACTAAACGTGATAAATGCGAAGACTCATCTTCCTTAGAAATTCGATTTCAACTGTTTAATCACGGTGTACTTGCGATATCCATTCACATCACTGAAAAAGACAATCACATTTGAAGTGGATCAGTTGCATTTTTTGAATCTCGCAACAGATTCAAGGCCATAATTTTATAATTACCGTGATTATTTAACCATGCAAATATTATAGAATGTGGATAGTTTAGTAAATTTACAATTTAAAATGTGCAAATATGGTGTTTTTAGGAATTCACTACTCCGCCACTCTACGATAAACCTTATAAAAACAATCCTGTCTAAGCGATACTAAGTTGAATCATCTCTCTTTTAAAAGAAAGCAGACCATATATTATCTTATATCGGCCAAAAGAGTGAGTGAGGTAAAGGAAGGTTCGCCGATTTAGAGAGCAAGAACAGGGGTTGCAAAGATCTAGGGGTTCTTTACTCAGTGAAAGAGAGCCGTATAGATACCTTAACCCACTACCGTATTGACAAATAGTATCTGTTAGATCAGAATCTTCTTCATATAATTGAACGCCAACCAACTGCTGGACCAATGGCAGTTTTTTCAAAGCTAACTGTCAAAATGTCAACAGCAGAGTACGTTCACTTACTGATTTGGTTGTCTGCTAGAAACAGGGATGGGTTTCATTTAAAGGCGGAGTTGAGTTGACTGTCTGGCGTTTTCTATTGGTTTGATGAGCTTCCATGATGCAACCATAGCATGACAGTTTGGACAGTGACTCTTCACCTTCAATTTGGGAAACAATTTCACCAAATTTTCAGGTCATTTTAAGCCAGATATTGAAGTCGGCCAAAAACTCGGATATGGATAAATATCAGTTAATGAAATTAAGGCAACACATTGGCGTAAATTCCTCAACTTTTCATTGATGCGACTTTTAAACCATATTCCACGAATATGAGGTTTTTTTCGATTAAGAACCACGCCTATGGGATCTTCCTGCAGTTTTGAGGTTTGTCCAGTTCCTCAATGCCCCATCTCTATTCGAGGTATTTTTAATAAGGAGGAATATCGCCATAATCTTTAATCCCTTTATTCACGTTTCATTCGAAATTGTCAAGTGCCTTTGTTTGTCCTTGACCGTCTCACGTTTCTCCTATTCTGTGAGGTAACCAAATTTTCACTAAATTTTTGGAATTTCTATCACAGCATTTGATGGGTAAATATGGAGCATTTTTTAGTGACATTTTATTTGTAATGCCGTATTTCGAATGCTTGACTGATTTATAGACGGAAGTCTCGTCTTAGTATGGTCCTCACGGTAGCTAAATCGAGCAAATATCGGTGCTTTCTTTCCTCAGACAGAAGATTTAGATAATATCTTGGCGAATGCATGCAAAATAACTTCCTCCAAGCATACTCATTTGACAATTTTTAGGATATTGGTGACAAATCAAAAATAAAAAATTCATACCAATTATATTAGTGCAGGAAAATCGATCTTGGTATCCCGATAATCAGTGACAGCGACGCCTGCATCCCCTCAGTATATTCAATGTTTACTTATTTTGAATAGCAGGTGTTTTGATAATTATCATTAGCCCTTCAGCTGACTTTGGGCTTCACAGGGAGGAGGAGGAACATCAAAGTGACAAAAAGTCGAGAGGGGAGGACTGACTAATTATTCACAGACATTAAGGAGACAGACAGACACAAAGGCAGAGAAAAGGTAAAATGAGTACTGTGGAGTTGGTGGAATATGACATAAAGTGGGGTGATGGTAGTTTAAAGTCAGAAGTCAACTGCCGGTTTGACAGACTTTTTTGCCGTATGAGTATACGTTGCTCAGGGTACACCACGTGGAGGTAAGTCTATCGTACACCCCATATACTCAATGTTGTGGAAACCGAGTAGAGGTACTCAAACTGAAGGATCTTCAGAAATATACATTCTTTATTTGGAAAATGCACTGCGATAATACTTACATACAACAAAACGTACTTTTCCTCTAAGCAACCGAATTATACCCTATTCGAGGCATGGTTACAACTTATTAACTGCCACAAAACAGGATCAATTGATGGTTGTTAGAATAACAGCGCAAATTCCCTTTTACTGATATTTAAAAAGATTCCCTGAAATTCCCCCCCCCTTAATGATATTAAACGTTAATCAATGGAGGCACTCACTTGTATTACAATTGTTTGGGCGGGGTGTGCGATTGACATACCTCCACGTGGTGCACTCTGGTCAACGCATACTCATACGGCAGAAAGTCTATTAATCGGTAGTTGACTTCTGACTTCAAACTACCAAGACCCCACTGCATTTCATATTTTACTAATTCCACAGTACTCACCTTTTTTCTACCTTTGTGTCTGCCTGTCTCTTTTACGTCTGTGAATCATTATTATGTCCCCCCTCTCGACTTTTTGCCACTTTGGTGTTCCTCCTTTGTCTGTCTCCTTTACATCTGTGAATCATTATTCTGTTTTGTGTCTGTCTCTAACATCTGCAAATCATTAATCCCTCCACTGTCTCTGGTCTGTCTCTTTCACATCTGTTAATCATTATTCTGTCCCTATCTCTCTGTCTCCGTCACATCTGTGAATCATTATTATGTCCCCCCTCTCGACTTTTTGCCACTTTGGTGTTCCTCTTCCTTTCTGTGATGCACGAAGTCAACTAACGGGCTAATGATACCTACCATAACGCATGCCATTTGAAATAAGTAAATAATTGTTTGGGCAATATCCAGAGGTAGTTTATTTCAACAATTTCAAGTAAATACCTGTTCTGTCCTCGAAAATATGTGCATTCTAATAACCCCAGGTAAAGAGTTCTTATTGAAAAAATGTTATTTTAAGAACTGTGATAAATAGGTCTTTGGTTACTTAACTAAACAGCAGTAACCTGAAAGAATTCTACAAGTGAATGTTCTATCTGGAATGGTCCATGTAATCTCACTTCGATTTGGATAAAATTTCATTAAGTTATCTCAAAAAAATTGGACGCTTGCAAAATTATTAGAATAGGGAGGGGGAAGAATAAAATAGGGTAAATCGAAAGATTTATAGGGAATTTGATTTATTAAATAGTTTTTTTCTTTTAATGTCTTCCATTTGGGTTAAAGAGCTAGCATTTTCTTTCTCTTAGATTGCCAGAGTTGTGATACTAGAGTCCAAAATGCGTATGCTGCTCAAATTTAGGCGCAATTCGTCATTAAATCGTCAAGACTTAGAAGGAAACATTCTTAGAGCACTCGAGTGCTCGCCCCTCACCC
>UZAE01013191.1:0-25506 GCA_900617975.1 Rodentolepis nana | reverse complement strand
GCACTCTCCGACATACCCAACTGGCCAAGAATCGAAGCCGTTGCTGAGTTTAGACTACGCACCGGACACGATTGCTTGGGAAAACACCTTCACAGATTGGGAGTATACACTCAACCCACATGCCCTCTATGTAACCTGCATGAGGAAATGGAGAAGACCCACCTGATTCGGTGTCCAGCCCTAAAGACAAGAACGGAAAGCCAGAGATACTGGGAAGCAAGAAGACAGCTAATGAATTGCTATTGATTAACTGCTATAAATGTACCCCCCCCCCCTCTTGGGGGAAGCTGAAGTCAAAGATTAAGGGCCAATGATAAATATCATAAAGCCTGCCATTTGAAATAAATAAAAAAATGTTAAATGCTCGCATGATTTAAAAGAGGTGCATTCTATTATCAAATCCGTATCCATGTTACGAACAATGAATACATGAGCCAATTATGCAAGGCCAACCAAACATTAAAGTAATCATGCCGTTCATGAACTATCCAATATGACTCCAATTTTGCAAAAAAGTAAGAAATAGGTAGAAAAGTAAGAAAAAAATTTATTATGAAGCTCTCTTTGCACATATAAATAAATTTCTATATATTTACCGGTGAATATTTGATAGTTGAGACAAACTGCAGGCGTTTTCTCAGCATAAGCAAAGAAAACAGTAAATATCTTACTCTTTCAACATATATTTAAGTATAATGGCAATTTGAATTTCTTCTAAATCGAAAATTCAATAATTGAGTAACTTACTATTCTTTGGTGTAATTTTTATTTTGCTTTTCATTTTTAAATATCTTATGGTAAATTTATATTTAAACTGTAATGCTGCTTCACTCTCTGGATTTCAGCACTCCCAGTGAGGTTGTGTGAATAATGATTTGCGATTCTTGCAAGTCCATTGATACTTTAACCAATCCGCTCATGTCAAGCAATGATTCTCTTAGTTTTTATTCTTTTTTTACTAGAATAAATCAATAATCCTATTTAGAGTTTAATTCTTATCAAGGTGTTTGGTTACGATCTTGGTAAAATCTTATTTCTCTGACCCGATAGCAAAAAAGGATATGAACTACATTTCGGAACAATTTAGTGGAGATCCGTTCAAATGGAAATGGAGGTCAACTCTCACTTTCCATATTGGAAACCTTAAACTACCTCAAAATGCATTAGATATGAGGTTGTGTGCTGAAATACCCATATATCTCTAATAGGCAAAAAAAGGTATAAATGAAAAAAAATTGCATTACTTGAAATTATCCCATACGAAAATCAGGCAGAAGCCAATTTGTCTTCAGCGTGATATTCATTGATTTTGAATTTATCAGTATCAATTTAATTGAAAATTAATAATTTCTCAACAGGGTGACGAATAAACAACCGTCTTCGCACACTATGTTTACTTTCTTTTTTCCATTAATTTAATTTGAAAATAATAATTACTGCTCAAAGTGCTATGGAATGGACCTTTAGCACTCAAACTCATGATTGGAATGAATTATTAATTTTTTCCCAATTTACTCATTTTAAAACAGATACAAAGCGCCCTATTAGACAATACTATAATTCGTTGTGGTTTCTACGCAAATAAGTATTTTTGCTAAACCTTGTCGATTATTTGAGATGTCTAATCTGCAGCTTACCATAGCCAGATTACTTTCAAAGTAGATTGAACACAGAGCGTGAAGAGTAAAGAGTGTTCATTGCAATTCATGGCCAAGTGCAGAGATTCTTAATGGGTGAACACACGTATCGCTACTCTGCATGTATATTGCTCGTTCATAAGCAGAAGAGGTCTCGGTTAGCACGACCGCACTTACTCGCTGACCGACCTATTGTACGGCCGCACTTTTCTAAGTACTCAAGCGTCCGAGAGGTTGGCCTTGATGGCGCTACATACTCCCCTAAAATCAATTGAAATTCCGTTTCATAAGTGGATCACACATACTCTGACTGCTTCTATAAATATATATATATATAGTCCCTTCCTCACTTTAATTCAGTAATACCAATATTTTTCTTTATTAAATACCTTATGGAAAAAATTGCCAAAGTTGACAAATTTCGTCCTCTATTGAAGATAATTTTGTTTGATTTCTAAAAGTGTTAAATAAAATTAAACAATAGTGAAAAACAGTGTTTTTGCGCAATCGATAAATTAAATTAAACTGAAAAATACAATAAAAGAGGAAAGCTTTATCTTTTTCAATTACAATGTATTTGTTTTAATACGTGCTATCTCAATGCCTAGGAGTATTTTGAGACACTTCAAGTGGCGGCTATTTTAAACTTTATTTACGCTTGATTAAAAGTACGAATGGGTGAGTCGGTTAAATCGTAACTACGATTTGCCAAGCTAAAATGATTTACCATCTAGGCACATCTTTTGAGCATAACAAACTATCAAAGGGTTCATCTAGGCTTAGGAAAAGGGATTTGCGAAAGGTAAAATTATGGTCTCAAACTCGAAATATTCTTTTGAAGGCTGATTATTGGCCATCGCAAAATGCTATGTGTTAGACTTATCTCCACGTGGTGCACCCTGGGCAACGTATACTCATTCGGCTCCACGTGGTGCACCCTGGGCAACGTATACTCATAAGGCACCACGTGGTGCACCCTGGGCAACGTGTACTCATACGGCAAGTAAGTCTATCACGTGGTGCACCCTGGGCAACGTATACTCATTCGGCAAAACAATCTATTAACCGGCAATTGACTTCTGACTTCAAACTACCATGGCCCCGACCACTTCTACAGTACTCACCTCACCATTATTCTACCTTTGTGTCTGTCTCTTTTACATCTTTGAAACACTCCTCTGTTCCCACCCTCTCGACTTTCTGTAACTTTGATGTTCCTTCACCCTGTGAAGCATGACGTCAGCTAAAATGGCTAATGATAACTATCAAAACGCCTGCCATTTGAAATAAAAAATTAAACAAATGATGCTTAAAGACAAACTTCCAAGAATTATGGATTTTTAGTACCTTTTTGGTTTCACACTTAAAATCGATTAATTTGATTCGAAAATTTTTTAGATTCATTATTTGTTTTCCAACATCCAAGAGGGAGAGAGAGAGAGTCATAAAAAATAACTCTACCATGTCAAGAACTTTTTGCAACCTCTAGTTCTCAAACTCATTGATCAAAATAAACTAATGGTAGTATCACGAAAATGATTCCATTTCAGGACGCATACCTTAGGTTCCTTGTTCATGTATCTTACATCAAACTTCACAGAGTAATTGAAAGTGTCCGTTTAGGTAAATTGCAAGGCCAGAGAAATTGTTGAACTAATAATAAACTCAATAACTTTCCTCGGACGCTATCACTTTATGATAGTCTTGATGAATGCAAAAAAGAGTGATTTATTCCGCCAATTGTTATTTAATACCCCCCCCCCCTCCTCCATTTTTAAGTGCTGACTAAATTGATCTGCATCTCGTTTTCACCTAAGCCTTAAGAATGAAATTTATCATTCCATGCGTGCGTTTTAAACGCACTGGGCTTTGGTGGAAAAAGAAATTTTCCAACAAAATATTGTTGTTCCATTTCACTGTCACTGTCCTCCTCTCTAAGCTGCTTATTAATAAAAATAAATTATGCTAACGTGAATGCGGATCTTGTTTAACAAGTCTCTTCATTATACTGCCTTCATTGATAATTGCCAGTTCCAGTCTTTTTAGCGAAATTACGATTTGGGGGTTTGGCAGTTCCTTCCACTACCATTCCTCTTTATTTGTTTTCAATTGTTGTCAATCGAGTGATTCTTGTCTCTATCAAAACGAGAACTAATTTTTGGCTGCACGCGATCAGCGCTTCCGCCGCTAACCTTCATGGCTTTGAAATTGGACTGCTTAATCGGGTGACTAAATCCCTCTCCCCCCCCCCCCCCCCCCCCCTAATGGGAAATCGTTCCAGTTAGAAGTTCAAAGAGAAAGGGGGTAATATATAGAAATGGATCTGTATTTTAGGAGATAGTTTGCTCAAATGTAACAAACTAATGTTCGACCAGATTGAGGACATTAAAAGGGTTTGAATGTGAGACTCGCGAACAGTGAAGATATTGGATTAAAGAGATCTGTAAACGGTCTCAAATATCAATAAATTCAATGTGTTGTGAATGTCGATGAATGCGGTACTTTTTCATTTAAGGTGAAAGTGAAAAGAAATATGGCAGCAGTTAGTCTACGCTCTATGTATGAACAGTAACACTGAGCATGAACTATGTTCGTCGTGAGTTCATAGCCTCTCTAATTTTTAACCGTCTAGAACTGGTTTGGTTGGCTATATTTTACTTAATATTGATAGGTCAGAGCTCCGTTTAAAGGCTTAATAACTAATTCGGCATAAATAAACCGCAAGCCTTGAAAACCATCAAGACGTATTAAGAGTAGGCTATTTAATGGCTCCAGTATGGGGTGTAGCAATTCCAGAATTCCCGCTCACCAAATTTACTCCGTTTGCACCTCAATTGGTAACGGAAAGCGATGTGAACTTGTGGGAGAATAAATTTATGAATGATCATTTGCATAATTTTTTTATTGAGACAAAATGAAATAAACCAGAAAGTAAATAGCACAAACTATGATCTGATCCAAAAGACAGTCATAGAAGTTATATTCACTTTTAATTAGTAAATTAACAGGATTAAATAAAGGCAAAAAACGGCTTCATTAGAGTAAAAATACAAAACAAACATCTCTTTTGAACAAAATTTCATAGTAACTTCCTCTCATTTTATTAGTAGATGGTTTAATTTTACTCATTCAATCAGTGTCGCCCTTTTTGTTTAGAAAGATAATCAATTTTAGAAGTAACTCACGCTCTAAGGATGGTTTCACCTTCATGGCCAATCAAAATAAATAAATAAATTTGTTGAATCCGCACAAGGCTGGACATGATGCATACTGGAAGGTCGGAAGCTAGACCGTTTTGTGTCCATTTGAAAACACTCTGACTACAAGTGCTTTTTACAATGGCATCTTATGTCAAGGGACTAGCGATATTTCCGTTTAACGTTTTTTCCTTTTGTTAAACCAGTGTTCACATTAATTTGTCTCATAAATTTCAAATCAATCAGCTGAAAATGTGTGCAATCGAAATGCAGATATTCCATTTTCGTGAAAACGAGGCGTCGCACAGACCATTAATCATAACAGGTACAGGCCGATCGATATCCAGACAGCCTAATTTGGCGGCAAATTCAAGCCCTGCAATTTATGACAAAAAATATTCGAAGAGGCTGCAAATTTTAAAACCCTAAATACTCTGATAATTATTTCGCTTTATTTTATTACATCTAATAAATCTTGATCTTGGGATTACAAATATTTTGAATTCCCAATTAATGAAAAAAAACATTATTCCCTTTAAAAATCGTCTGCAATCTTAGCTGCCGGCTTGTCGCTGTAGATCGTGTCAATGTGCCACGATTAATGGCAGAAATAAGTCGGAATAACTTGAGCTCAATCACTCTCCTAAATCTGATTGGTGCTTCAGGAAATTTGTGTATTAGAGCAATAAAATTACTTATCAAATTATTAATTCAGGACTCAAAGTATTTGAAATGCCTAAGAATACTCTATTGCCCTCTACCTCTCTTTATATTCATTTGAACTCATTAGCAGTTCTCCTTGTCCGCATGATTTCTTATTTTAAAACTTATCCAAGGTTTTTAGTTCCACGGCTATTAATAATTCATTTTTCACCTCTTTGGGTCAATTTTGAATTGATAATATATACTAAGTAGAAAAAAATTGGTTTGAGTTTGTTTAAATTGACGTGAACTTACTCTCAAGCTTTATCATTTGTTACAATTTCTTTGAAACATTACTGTTTATGATTATTTATTAATTTCAAATGGCGGGCATTTTGATGGTTATCATTAGCTCTCTAGCTGGCTTTGAGGTTCATAAAGGGGAGAAAAATCAACGTGGGAACAATTTGAGGGGGGTGGGGAACAAAATTGAGATTCACAGACATAAAAGAGACAGACAGACACAAAGGCAGTGTAAAGGTGAGGTGAGTACTGTTGATGTAGTCGAATATGACATACAGTGGGGCCATTGTAGTTTGAAGTCAGAAGTCAACTGCCGATTTATAGACCTTTTGTCGTACGAGTATACGTTGCCCAGGATGCACCACATGAAGGTAAGTCTCTCACTCACCCTCTCCCCCCCCCTGATTATGGTTATAGATAACAGCGAAGATTCATATTCTCACAAATATCTTTATGACGAGCATGCGTCTAAGGGGATTGCGCTGCATCGTTAGACAACCGTCCTTAGTCATCTGACATTTGCCCAAATGCCTGCTATGTTCTGTTTTATTTNTTTCCCCCCCCCCCCAACTGGCATTACCAGCATTGAAGCTGCAACTATTCGGTAATAACCTTACTCTAAAGCAACAATTACGCCTTTGCAGTGGAATCCTTTTGCCGATTTTTACCCACCTATATGCATTCGACAGGCACCAATAATCTCACAGTTACAAGCGAATACACCCAGATGATTCTTTCTTAACTGCTGCATATGTAATTAAGCCTTTCTTCATTCTTCCCCCCCCCCCCCCCCCCAATAATGCGCTTTCCAAACATGTCTCAAGTACTTCTCTAAATCTAGAGATACGCATAGGGTAGAATGGCAGAAGGTAATGCTTTTCGAAGCTTGGTGTTTCCTTCAATTGAATTTTGCCAAGTGCACGCTAATCGAACAGTTTATTTACTTAAGTGAAAAGATTTCAATTTAGATCTTGGTCTCAAAGTGAAGCAACGGTATGCTCAACTCTAAAAGTGTACAATTCCCATTTAAAGTAGTAAATTACTCTATCCAACACGTAATTTTATTGGTATCTTTAATTTCTTCATTATAAAATAGTGGCAGCATAGTTTTCAACCTAACTTATTTACAAAAATGGTGATTAATTTTTTGCCCAATTTGATTACCACAAAACCCATTCGTTGATAAGGCAAAACCGTATAACTAAAATAAGGCGTCACATGTTAGTTGAGGCTGGCTCACCTCACAGTGGCTTAGAATCAAAGTAGAAAAACGTAAATTATGTTGGAAAAAAATGATTTCTCACTATTGTGCTAAGAAAGAACAGTCTATGTGACAACAATTCACCGATTAATTTAATCAAGGGACTTTACTCAGTTGAACTAAACCGAGGGCTGAGTGATTTCAAGGGGATTAACTTCAATTAATCAAGATAATGATCAAGTTAAGTGACTTTAAATGTGACAAAAGTGTACGCTTTGCCGGTATGTAATTATGCGGATCTGTTGGTAGGACATGGTTTACTTATCAGGACATTTTCTGACAAACTTTTCTCTTTTCAAGTGAAGTGGTGTTAAGACTTTCCTGTAAACTAATTAATCTGCAATATTTTTTCATATCTTTTCAAATTTGATTTTATTTAGCTAAAAGGGATCTTTCAGCTCGAAATAAAATGCGGAATCTGCAACCATTAAAGTTTTAGGTGTATAAATATACTACCGAGTTAATATCAATAGGAGTGATTTAATGAAGTAAATAATTGTAGTCTGTTTATATCTTAGTAATTCCAAACAAACACCATTAATTCAATTTTAAGATACACACTTGATTGGGACGTTTCAAAACTAAATTTTGTTTATCTTTTGTATGTATGTATTTCAAATGGCGGCTTTATGTTACTTTTCATTAGCCCTTTAGCTGACTTCGGACTTCACAGAAGGGAGAAGGAACATCAAAGTGGGAAAAGTGGAGAGGGGGGACAGAAGAGTGATTCAAAGATGTAAAAGAGATAGATAGGCAGATACAAAGGCAGAGAAAAGGTAAGATGAGTACTGAGAAAGGGGTCGAATATGATAAACAGTGTGGTCATGGTAGTTTGAAGTCAGAAGTCGACTGCCTGTTTATAGACTTTTTGCATTATGAAAATACGTTGCTAGCGTGCACCACGGGGAGGTAAGTCCATCGCACACCCCTGTTTATCTATTGTAGCAGTTTTAAACTAGGTAACAGTGAAATGGGTATTTCAGGGATTAGTTTCCTATAAATTACTCCTTTTCCTAATCGCATCATTTTTGACATTTTTACAAAGTTAAAATGCCACAATATGGCTCTAAATTGTTATTATGTTTCAATTATCTCATTAGAAGAATTTTAATCGCTTGGACTAAATAGCCGCCTCTTATCACTGGCAAACTGCAGACAATTCCGCTTACAACCTTCGTTATTGGCCAGTAGAAAACATGGCTTCCAACTAATGACAGTCGGAATATTTTAAATTAATCCAATTCTTCCATTTCTTCCACTGGGTAATCGTGCGTTAGATTATGCGTTGCCAAGTTAAAATTAGCCGAGGTTAAGCTTAAAGAATGGACCAATCAAACATTTACCAATGAAAATGGAATTTCCATAATAGCATTAAGTGCTTTGACAAAGAACTTGCTGTAACTTTGGTTGCGGCCGATGTCTTGACCACTAGAGCAAAATTGGTGTTTTTTCTTTCTAATTAGATATGAAAATTTTAAACTTAAAATCTTTTATATAAATCTAAAATGATACCAGATTAAATCCTGATCGAACCTAGTTGGCTTTAGTTATTTATGAGTTCAAAATTAGCGTCTATAAACATATATAACTTATATGTATAGTTAATGACAGCGCCGTTGCTCCAACGCTAAACAATCTTATCTGCCTTGATGCCGTCACATAAATTTTGGATCAGGAGGAAAATGAAGTTTAATATTAAAGTTTGGAATTTGTTTAAAACCTTTTTTCGAATTCTGAGTGCATTCTCGGATCTTTCTTCATCAATTGATGTCAATTTTCGAGTTTTTATTTGATATCACTAACTGCTGTTTACTTTCTTCAACAAAGGGGTGCGCAATAGACTTACCTCCACGTGGTACACCCTGGACAACGTATATTCATACAGCAAAAAAAGTCTATTAATTGGCAGTTGACTTCTGACTTCAAACTATCATCACCTCACTCTATACCATATTCGACTATTCACAGTACTCACCTCACCTTTCATCTACCTTTGTGTTTGTCTCTTACATCTTTCAAACACTCTTCTCTTCCCCCCCCCCTCTCGACTTTTTTCAATTTGATGTTCCTTCTCCTCTGTGAAGTCTGAAGTCGGCTAAAGGTTTAATGATAACCATCAAGACGCCTGCCGTTTGATATAAATAAATAAATATTTTCTTCAACGTCACAACACAAGATGGTCACATAAAAACCTCTAATTTTAGATAGGCACATTAGATATCACAAGTGAATCTATGTCACCATTGTACTAATGTCATTAACATTAAATCTGTTCAATACATATATGCTTTTTCAATTATTGGGCTATTGATTGTGCGCTTATGTACGGTAATATTGAATTCCGATATTGACTTCAAGGAGTGGAACGTTTATATGCTTTTATTTTTCCTGAATGCATAGTGGTAAAAGCATATATTGATTTATTAAATATATTTGAGACTTAAATTAATTCAACCTTTTCCAGGCAAAAAACGATTAGCGAGAATATTATTGGCAATGCATACATCCTATTAATATTTAACGAACTTCGCATAAATCAAAACAACTTTGGAAAATGGTTCAAAGAATTGTTTTTTTTCAAAAATCAAAAGTGCTATTAATTCAACAATTGGCAACAGAATTCCAATGATTTACTAACCAATTTAAACGTGGTGTAGGGGGGCGTAAGCTTTGTGAGGTGACACACAACCATAAAATATGTTACTCATACTTTACGCTCTATTTTCTCTGTATTGTTGAAGTAGACTAGTCAATTTTAGAGGTTATTTCAAACCAGGTGAAAAAGTAGACTTAGTTGTCAGGTTCACGCTACTGAAACAAACGCCTTTTTGAATCAGAAGGAGAATATACTTTAATGCTATACTATCTAGTATTCAAATGTGGTAAACAATAAACGTTTATAAATCCTCATGGAGATCTCTAACCTTAAGAAATTAATCTTCATTAGTCCACCTGTATAGCAACTCATTTTAAAGCCGATCAAAAAAATAAAGTTTGGTAGTCGATTTCGATTAGAAAGACCACTAATAAAAATTCATAAAAATTCGGCTCATTTACTAAGGCTCGTATTTGTGCTTTTCCCAGAACAGAGGAAAGCAAAAGCTAACAAGTCGAACATTATATTCGTTCTTCTTAAAACAAGTAGGTTGAAGTCAGTTAAATGTCGGCCTTAGAAATAGGAAATTCGTCCTTAAGTGCGTAATACAATTTAATTTAATTGAGATAGGCAATAATGGAAGTAATTCTTAAGCAGAATTGAAACCAGAGTTTCCCACGTAACTGGGAGGGGTTGTGATATCCGTGAAAACTATCGTGTCTAGCCAGATAGTTGTAACCGATTCATACGATTGGAATTCAGTAGTTTAGAAGCCACTGAGCAAAAATATAGCTCATTATCCCTACTTTCAGTAGCAAAAGAAGTGCGAATTATCCATAATTTTTTTATTCTTCACTTGGCCATTTACTTCAAATTTTCTGTCAGTAAATCAAATGAGAAAAATAAGATTCCAAGAAAATTAGCTGCCAATGCAACAGGCTTGCCAAGAAGAAATTTGCCATCTAATCTATCTTCTAAATTTTTTTCAACCAAATATAGGTCTCCCAAACGTACACAATGAATAGAAATTAAAGGTCTGTGGGACAAACAATTGGTCATCTCTCATGTCATCTAGCTGGCTTAGACATGTGGGACACGTTATCGCTGTGTGCACCGTATGCCTGCATGTCTGCTCTGATTGGGAGGTGCGGCCGTACAACTCTGTGTGCAGCGACCACAACTCTGTGTGCAGCGACCGTACAAACAGTGACCAATCACTAACCTCTGTTCGACCTAATCCCCCATCCTGATCATGAGTAGCTCCCTGCGTGTACACACTTATCCGCAATATACGTCCTGAATAAACGTGCTCCGTGCTACACGTCGGTTTCCTTGATAGCTGGGCTATAGCTTAGCTGGTTCTGGGAGTCTAGCTAGATGTAGGAGGATCTGCCATAGAGATTTCTGAGTCAGTCAGGCTTTAATAAAGTAGTAATCCGCTACAGGTCAATGAGGAAAGTTAGCTTACTTTTCACAATTAAGAGTACGAATTGTGACATTCTCTCTCTCTGAAAATTGAAACCCTAGTGGGTATAAAATGTGCCCACGGGATTTCGTTGGACTCCAAAGTTCTTTCCGAGGAACCAGCAAGGTATGCATAGTTTTGCTCAATTTACACCCCTGATGTAATCAGTTAATAAAAGGATTTATTAATTAAATAATTTGATTGATTTGACAACCCACCAGATGATAGGAAGACATCATTAGTGCTTGTGGGTACCAACGATTAATTGTTTAATTCAGCGAAAATTAAATTTCCTAAAAATATCAATGAATTTGATGTTGCAAATAATAAGTCTGCTCTGCTGTCCGAATTTGGACAGAAATTCTCATTTCTAATCTCTCAGCTTTAGAAATTGTTTCCTCGTTAAATCCAATACATTACCTAGGCTTACGCAAATGCACTCGAAAAAAAGATTAATTTAAGAATCACGGGGGACGTTTTAAATGAAGCAAAATGTGGAATTATTCAACCGTTTAAAGCAAAACAATCCTTACCAAAACATCAGTTCTGATCTGCTCACTCTTTTTAACCATTAATCTATTGTATGCTAGGTGGTGCGTCTCTAATCTCGATTCTACTATGGAATAAGCAACCTTGTCTTACAACTGGTTCAATGATGCGCGGGGAAATCAAATTGTATTAACCACATTTCCAACATGCCTTCGACGGGAGTTGACCAACATGGCAGCATTTCACCTTTCTTTCATTCTGGCGTCCTATGAAATAGCTTGGCCCACCGTTCTTTCTTAATTAATCCTGTGGAAACTTAAGTCCAGTAATTTTATTTTGCCCTGTTTAATAATTATCAATGCGGGGTGTGCAACGGACTTACCTCTACGTGGTGTACCCTGGGCAAAGTTTACTCATACGGTAAAATGTCTATTAACTGGCAGTTGATTTCTGACTTCAAACTACAATAAACCCACTGTATGTCATATTCAACCACTTCCACAGTGCTCACCTTACCTTTTCTCTGCCATTGTGTCTGTCTATCTCTTTTATATCCTTGAATCACTATTCTATTCCCCATCTTCGTTATTCCTCCTCCTCCTACTCTCTGCGAGGCCCGAAGTCAGCAAATGGGCCAATGATAACTATCATAAAGCCTGCAAGCCAATAAACATAAGCTGTGACATTATCTCTGCCTTAGAGGCAACCTAGACCCAGCCACATCTAGTGGATGACTACATAATAGTACCGGAAATTACGATTTTGCATCTGCATCCCCCCCCCCTTGGTTATGGTACTTTCAGTTTTCCTCGACTATTACTAGTGTTTACCCTCCACCCCCCCCCCCGGTCTCCCCTCGATTGTGTTTCTTATGCAGGAGATTCGGCGCGTTGCTACTATGGTGTAGTAAATAGGCCTAAGGAGCATACATGTCAGGCAGCAACCAATCAGTCAAAGGTGAGAGGAGGGCAACAATTGATTCGTCAAGATGAAATACTCATCAGGTTGTATGCATTCTTCAGCTTTTGTATCCAAAATGGCTTCAAGATCCACTTTCCATAAAGATTCGTTTCAGCATAGCGAAAGACAAGCTTTTACTCCTACGAAATGAGGAAATTCATTTCCCTATTATAAATCATTAGACCTAATTTGAGCCACAATAGTGTTTGCAAACTCTCGAAAATAAAACAATCTCTTACAAGTGATTTCCAAAATAATGAACGCGACATATTTTATTCATATGGCACATAAAGGTAAAATGTATAGAGATATAAAAAGAGGTCAAATAGGAAAATCAAGTAAATCAGTAGCTGTGTTTCCAACATGTAAAAGTCCTGTTCTAGCATCCAAGCACCCAAGAGCCGATTTTCGATCCACTCGTGATGCACTCCAGACTTTCAACGCACACTCGCCTGCCTCACAGATGTCCACTGCTTTCCACAATTTGTCCACCTCCAAGTATTCGCGAAATATCGTTGATATAGCAGTGCCATTTTCGACGTGCCCATTTACAAAAAGCTCGAATGAAACATTGCGGCTTTGGGGAAAAGTGCATGAGGAAAAATTCAATTCTAGAAAAGAGGACCTAAAATCGGGAAGACCTGGATATAAGGGATCCTTTTGAATATTTCGCGGGAGCTTAAAGTTGCAGATAGATGAATCCCCTGTTAAAGAATGGAGGGTGATGCTAAGAGGGGAAGGCGGAGTTTTTGAAACTCGCCAAATCACAAGAATGGTGAGGGGAGATGTGGCAGGACGGAGGCGAGGTGGAAATCGGAGGTAATTGCGGAAAATCATTTCTTTGGCATCGAAATTAGAACCAACCTTGGAATCAGAAAAAGGGTGTAATTTAGAAAAAAAAACTCATAATAACGCGTAATAAAACCAATTTTTGTGGCTGGTTCCATTTAATAATTCACTTGCCTTCCTGATTGCCGCACAGTTGAGTAAAAATAAGAGATTAAGAATGTCAACTATGAGTAGCAATTCTGAGAGTGAGAGTGGAGAGGCAACACGGAATCTTTTCGATTTCAACAGTTCTGGTGCACGCTGTTTTGACGCCAGACAAGTTTGAATTAGACGTGTTTAAGAAAATGTAAACTTTTGCCATAAACAGCCAAAACCTCTATACTGTTGGCCTAAGTGTTTTGAAAAAAAACTCCGACCGAACACTTTCACATCGTCAAGTAATGAAAGTGCTGTGGTTTCAAGACTAACTGACTGACTATGGAACCAAATATTGGTGGGTGGGCGTGTCTAGCTATCTCACTCTATAACTCACTGACTGATAGTAAGCTTGATCGCAAATCTGCTAATATTTTACGCTAAACGCATCCATACAGTACTCACTTTCTCGAATTCGAGATTTATTAAAATTGGATCTATATTTAAGTGATTCTAGGAAGGGCGCATTCGAAATTCATCATCCCTTATAAAAAAACTAAAGGTCTTTCGACTGAAACCCACCTCGAAGTAGTAAATCTCGCCAGGTTTAATATCCTCGAGTGGCCGAGATGATATCCAATTTTGTACTTGAGTGCCATGTGGTCGGTAAAGCACCTCTTTGTCTGAAAAGCGCAGAACCAGGCTCGGGTGGTTAAGCAGGCGAAGAGGTAGAGGAGTGGTGAGGAGAGAAGTGGGTAGGAAACCATCCACAGCGAAGTGGTCCTCAATGCTGGTGTAGTTCAGCTTACCGAGAGATTGGCTAGCGTTGAACAATGCATAGACCTCTGTCGGTTGTAACCGTGGGTCGATCTTATTGGAATCTTTAAATACATGATTAAACGGCTTCAATAAGTAAACACATTAAGAGGTGAAGTTTCAAGGATAAAGAGGTCCTAATCCCGACTGTAATTTTATGCAAATCTTGTTTCCAATCTAAAATTTGTCACTTTACTTTCTTCACGCATTAAAATCAAAGTAAAAGTTATATTCCCACGATCAAGGGTAAGGTGAGTACTGTGTAAATGGTCGGATATGACATAGAGTCGGGTGATGGAGGTTTGAAGTCAACTGAAAGTATACAGACTATTGTTGCCATATGAGTATACGTAACCCAGGGTGCACCACGTGGAGGTAAGTCTATCGCACAACCCGAACTTTGTTAATAAGAAGGATTGCTGATGTGTCACAAAAATTGGCTTCAATCGTATTCTACTGTATCGAAACTCCAAACCCTATTCATGTACAAAGCACATATTTGAGGAAAAAGGTCATACCACGCACACTCCCTAAATGGTGATTATTCTCCTTACTAGGAGGAAGAGAAAGAAAATTTGCGTATGGTTAGTTGTGATTAATGCCTTTTGCTATAGAAAAGATCTCATTGTTTTGGGATATTTGAAAAATTTCTGGTTGTTTGAACAAAAATTTGAAAGTAGCGTTTTCCTTGAGTTTGGAATTTTACATTAATCCGCGCGAGGTGTGTGATAGACTTATTTCCACGTGGTCCTCCCTGAGCAACGTATATTCATACGGCAAAAAGTCTATTAACAGGCAGTTCACTTCTAACTACCATCACCCCACTGTATGTCATATTCCAACATTTCAGCAGATTCGCCTCACCTTTTGCTTAACATTTGACCCTGTCTGTCTCTTTTACATCTGTGAATCATTATTCTGTCCCCCCTCTCGAATTTTTGCCACTTTAATGTTTCCCTTCCTCCTCTGTGAAGCCTGAAATCAGCTAAAGGACTAATGATAACCATCAAAATGAACGCCATTTGAAATAAATGAAATATATTAACCTACTCATTTCTAAAAACCAAAATAATATACGCAATTGTATGACAGCTAGTCTTCGTACTTTTGGGTGTGCTTGTCGCTAAAACACTAATGCCTTACCTATTACAAATACCGCTAGGAGGTTGTCTTCACTGTCCTGATTGTCATTATTGCACGATTAAATTTGGGCCAGACCGCATCGCGTACACACACACACCCCCATACTTACCATTGCACACATTTGCTAACGCTTTTGAATGCAAACTGCATCCCATTTGAAGCAACCTTCTAATTCCTTCTAGTACATGCAAGGGTGCCCTCTGTCCATCAAATTGGGACGAGTAAACCGACTCCATATACAAGTCTGTGCCCTCATAAAATGGCAGCTGACGTTTCAGCAATTTCCTCTCCATATAATTCACCATAGCAACGTCAATGGTTGAGTCAAATTTCCTAGCAAATGCAACTGGGTTACTATCCATGTTGAGGACATCAAGAAGCCCGATCATAGCCTGTGGACCAGAGAATACGGATGGGGAACAACCACACCAGTCGGCAACACTGGTTTTCTTGCATGAACAGCCCCTTGGTCGTTGCCAATTAATCAGCCGGAGATTGGTATTCACAATTCGATCACAGAAATGCGAGTTATAAGCCAGAGTATGGAAGAAAGTTTCCACAGGAAGAATAGCATTCTGGAACCAGGCTCGTAGTTCACGAACAAGACTGTCATTAGAATATGCAGAGTAGTAGGCAAACGCTCTCGGAAGAATTAACCAATCTGAACCCCCATGAATTACAATGCCTTCTAAGGGAGGACGTTGACCCACCCGCCAAATGTAATCGCCACAATGTAGGAAGGCATATCCAAGCCCTTCAGCATGTATGTACCTAAGCAGAATGGAGGTTAATATACCGCTAAAATAACCTACTTAAATATCTCTTCATTTGATTGTCGCAAGAATATCCGACCACGATGAGAACCCAATAGCTGTATGAGCTTCCCAACAGGACTAGATACAAAAGGGTTAATCCATTTTACGTCCAACTTACATTACAGGGAGGTCAGTCTCACTCAGATTGATGAAAAAGTCCCATTTCCAATGGGGGAAATTTTCGAAGAGATCCTGAACAATAGTAATAATAAGATCGAGAAGTTTAGGCGCTCCCCATAAGGGGTTTAGACGATTTGATGTCACGTGTACATTATACGGAAAGACTTCTTCAAGCTTTTTGCATCGGGAATACAAATATTCGCTTTTCTACGGCCGTAAATTAGAACAAATTGACTAACCAGATCAACATGAATATAAAAGTAATTAGATGTATGATAGAGCAGTCGAAACATTCTTTGAACTTGTCTCCAGCTTCGACCTGTGAGAACGAGAACGTAGACTACTCGTACGTGGTTAAAATCATCCGAAATGGAGGCCATTCCTCCAGGAGATACTATCGGGTTAGCGTCAGCTAAATTTTAATAATTAGCATTGACTTCACTGATGTAATTTCAGCAGAAATACAGTTTAAATTGCAATGATTTACATAAAATTGGAGCAGAAAACGTCAAATCTTCCGCGACCCCCGTAGCGTATATATCAATAGCATTCTTTCCACCGCAAGTCTCCCACGAAGACGTGGCGGGACAGGGTATTGAATCCTCCTCTTTGGCTGGAAGCATAAAGACAGGAAGTTGACGATCGCAATAACACAGCGTGCCTTCGGCTAGGCCAGCATAGGCCAAACCAGCCCACTTGCATGCGTGGACACAGTGACGGATTGAATTTCGTTCAGTCTCGTTGTAGAAGACTAACTTGAGAGGCGTTTTGGCGCGTTCATAGTAATAACACCCCACGTGACGCCAGTCATCATTAAGAGAAGCTGAAAAGTAGGTAAGAGGAAAAAAACAGCATAACTATCTACGCCAGCAGTATCCCACGGCTTACTTAAAATAAAAGTGCATTGAAATCATATGGACAGTCATCCTAATTAGCTAATTATTAAGATGCTCAATAAATATTGGAAGTCGAGAAAGTGATTTTTGTAGTAAGAAGAGGCTAACGAACCGCTTATTGCAGTTTGATTACTCCAGGAAAGCACTGTTGATGCTGTGATTTAATAGCAAATTTCTATTCAATCCCTTCCCCTATACCACTACGTAAGTTCGGACGTTTCCGCACAATACAAGACCTTGTCAAGGGCAAATGAAATCATATGAATACCGAGAAAAGAAATAAGAGGAAATGAATCAGTTGTGGAAATATGTGTTAAATCCAAGCGACACAAAACAAAAGAGGAAGGTCGCGCATCAATAAAACCTCGTAATATTTCAAGTCACGTCATATGCATTTAAAATGAATGGAGAAACGTAAATAAGTATTTTAAGAGGGATGGTAGGCAACGTCATTCTTTCCTAACTTACACGAAGGTGTCTGGCTCAAAGGCCAGCTCAGTCTCTCTATTCATGGCGTGCCTGCAGACTCATATCTTATCTTTAACTGTCAGTTTTTTAGCCCAGAAAAAAGTTAAATCTGTCAACCGCCGTAGAGTACCCATATTACCTGTTCCACAACCTAATAGTTCCCTACATACCTCCCCCATTTACGCCCCTTTGATCAACAAACAAGAAATGGTGCGGCTACACTCCAGCCTTAAGCAGGTCGATGGTTCGGAGAGGATATCTAGCGTTAATTTACATAGGTTTTAAAGAAACAAATGAATAAAACGGGGATGAACAACCGTTTAATTAAGTAAAATTATACCACTTGCGAGAAAGCGGACAATTCTACTTTTAAAATTCGAAGGAGGGGTGTGCGATAGGCCTACCTCCACGTGGTGCTCCCTGGGCAACTTCAACAGTACTCGTCTTGCCTTTTCTCCCTTTGCGTCTCTCTGTCCCTTTACATCTGTGAATCACTCTTCTTCCCCCCCCCCCCTGGAATTTTTCCCACTTTGATGTTCCTCCCTTCTGTGAAGTCCGAAGCCAGCCAAAGGGCTAATGGCAACTATCAAAACGTCTGTCATTTGAAATAAAATGAACAATTCGAAGGAGAAATATACCACATCATTGACATATCCACCACGTTATCAGCCCTTTTACTACTAATATAAACATTAACAGCCCATGGCTATAGGTGGTTTCTTGAATAAGAGATAAATTGAGTCAAATTGAACATCTAAAAGGGCCTTAGGAGTTATAAACACAACCACTATCATTATTAGATGTAAAATTTATCACATAGAGTTAGAACACGGAGCAAAAGTCCTCTATCAGCTCGAAACAAAAAGCATATACTAAACCATATTGGGCTTTAATTATATTCCGCAATACTAAAAATTGAAAAATTCGAAACATCCAACATTTATTTTTTCATTACTAGCAAATATTTGATTTGTCAATTTGATTTAACAAGTTCAAATAATTCTGCGTTGCTGTGATAGGTTACTGAATGTAGACTGTTTTATTGCATCAATAAACTCTACTTAATTTGAAAGGTGATACATTGATAACGCCGAGAACAAGAACTCATTCAACTTTTGAGTAAAAAAATTAGAAGGAAACATCAAATACGTACCTGAGCTAGGACATTGATTGAGTACTCGGATTGGTTTTCTAAATTCCCCATTTCTGGATAGTTCTTCAACAATAGTAGAGCATTTCTCCCGAGAAAAATTCCACAACAGGTGTTGCCTATTGTACTTAGGCGGGTTATTGGTATGGAAAGGTATGTGAAACTTTTAATAAATAGATAACATTATTTGACAACATACATAAACAAGTATAAGAACTAGAAACGTAGGTGTCGATGTTAAAATAAGCCTCTTTGCAGTGAGACGCCCAATACGGAAATTTAGGAAAGTCATATCAAAGGAACTGATGTTCCTCACGTTAAAACCCGTAAGATGAAAAGGACTAAGAACACTCTACATGGGGTAAATGCAGACACATGAATATACCCCATGTTTGGTCAAATTCAATTGGTCTAAAGTGGAAGGTCGAAGTTGAGGGACGTGGATAATTTGAAGTAAATATAGCAATAGTGATATAAGTAGCCATATAGCAGTATTAAAGAGTTATTTTATTTAAATTTGGGTATCCATTAAAAATTAAACTGAAGAATCAAATAGAGATTCTAGAATTTTTGATCCTTAAAGGTGTAAATTTGGTACACCTGACAAGATGGCAACTTTTGGAAAAGAAAACCCTCATATGCGAGATGTAAATAAAATTTACAATTTCACAAATCTAAGTTTAGCTCTCATTGCTTCCATATTTGGTAGACATTTTATGGGAGCGAAACTCAACTCTAACCAATTAATTGTTCTTATTATCAAATAATATTCATCGCATTCATTTTTCCACTTGAAAATTCTTAAACGAAGGGAGTAAAAGATTTTTGAGTTTAAAACTACTAAGTCATTCAGCATAATCGGATAATTATCTCACCAAGTATGCATACATTCATTTGGCATAATGGCGAAGGTAATCAGTTAAAATAATTTCACTAAAGAAATTGTGACTTTTGCTTTAGTGTGAAACTTATTTTTAAGTCGAATTAATTTTAAAATTCATATATGCACATAACTTTGTGTACACATTGAATCTTCAATCCAAAATAGCCATTGAATTATTGTTATTTTCATCTACAACAGAATAAAATCAGGTTATTCTGTTTGCACATAAATCATTTAAAGTTGATTTAATTTATGGGGCATTTTATTTCAGTTTTAATGTGTAATTTTCTTAACGTTGATTAAATGCAATTTAAAAAATTTTAAGTGTGTATTAGAATGTCTATTTACAAACATGCTTTAGACTAATCCCATATGTGTTACGTTGCTTTAAAGTTGTACAACTGAATATGGTCACTAGCTTAACGTTCTGAGGATATTTGTGTGTCCATGAGCATTTGTGACATATTAATGGCACAATAGCCGTGGAACTGCACTAAGAATAAGCAAAAAACCAAATTGCTTGCAGAACTTACGGATATAATCAATATGATGAACATTTTTGCATTATTGTGTTGTCATACTACCCTAGAATATATTTTATAATTTTATATTAACTATACTGCCAGTCATCAACATAAAAGCAGAACAAAAGAAATGAGAGATGGGGAATTTTACATTCCGTTAAATTTTTCATACTTCGTATTGATAAATAGGTGGAGAAACACCACAGCATTTTTGTACAAATAATCCGCTTGAAAAAAATGATTGTTTCATTCAATTTTGCCCTCCCTCAGATTTTCTAGTCCTATAGCCTCGAAGCTAGTAATGTCATTTAATTATTTCATAACGGCGAAAAATTATTGGTATTAACAAAATAGATATTTGACCTTGAAAAAGTTTAAATTGGCCATTCGTGAGATTTGAGACTTCTTAAAATAACGAATTTTGTAGGCTAACTGCATTTCTCACTGTAATCAGTGGTTTTGCTGTCGGGAAACAGGGTATAATTTAGGATTAGTCAAATGTCTAATATCTTTACACATAGATTACTACGATTACGTTTTCTACATAAAAGAAGGCTTGTTATGGAGCCACCTTTCATAATGAGGCTTATGGCCTCATCCGTTTCCATAGCTAACTTTGCAGGTTCTATTATTCGCAAAGTTCTCTCAAGTGGTGAACTGGGGATCATTGACAAGGGAGTAAACGATCTACAAACTCAAGCTGATCGTAGCGCCCAGCACTGCATTGTCAGTTCCCTCTCTAAAAACTTCCCAGAAATTTGTATTATTGGTATGCTAATAATTTATTTTTATTGGCATTTCTTTCTTTTTGATCTGTTTTATTGTTATATATCTAGGCGAAGAAGAACTGGGCGATACAGAGCAACCACATTCTCGAATCATTGATGATTTCGATTCTGTGGTGTTATCTAAAACTTGTCCGGAAAACTTGCGGTCTGTTGGCTTAAAAGATGTTGTAGTGTGGGTGGATCCTTTGGACGGAACTAGTGAATTTACTTCGGTTAGCTTAACATAAATTTAAAAATTTTTGTTTTATGTTTCATTTTTTATACCATTTTGACTTTAGCGTTTTTTTGCTGATTTCACTTAGACTTTCTTCTGTATATCATGTAGATTTCGAGGTATCCTTTTAACATTTATTGAAAGAGTTTTATCGAGATAATCTAATATCTTTGTTATAACTATTTAAACTATTACCTGACAAATAAGAACCCTGACTTACATTCACATACTTTTCCACTTTATTTAGCTTGCTCGGTTTTTTACCTTTAATTGCCGATATTCTCTTTCTCGATTTTGTTCAACTTTTTGTTGGATATATAATGCCGCCCTGTGAGAATATTATAATTACTCTTATTGGCTAATGGAGATTTTTTGTTAAGGCATGTAAGTTTTAAAAGTGCAGTAAATGTACAGAGCAATCCGTATTAATTTTCTTGTGATAAGATAGGATGGCCTCTTCCAAAGATAAATAATTCTAATCTATGTAATCTATTCCCTGATGCCTAATTTCAATTTCTTTTACTTCAGAGTCTTTTACATTGTCATTTGAGCAGAATTAATTGTCCTCGGTCAATTTTTTATCTATCTTCATGAAATTCTTCATATTTTTCTTCTGAATCACCCTTTAGTAGGCATAGGAGAGCTTTATCTTGATTAGATGTGCTTAATAAATACTGGAGATTCTCAGAAAGTCAACCGACTAGTTTACAAAACTTCATTTGATCAGTTTAATTAGCAGTTTAAATCTTGTCTTTATTATATCACTAGGATCACTTTGTATATTTGAATTAGATGGCATTACATTTGTTATCACTCGCTAAATTTCACTTTCATTTTGCTTTTAAGAACTGCAATAGCCTTATGTTATTTAATTATTATTATTTCAAATAAGCTGAAATATTGATCACGATTTTGTCTTTCACACTTGTAGGGTGTACTGGAACACGTAACGATCCTTATCGGTGTGGCAGTTCATGGCCGAGCCGTAGGAGGTGTTGTCTGCCAGCCCTTCTATATGCCCGATTTCCGCAATTTCTTGGAATCCGATGATGATCAGGATCGTCGACCTTCTGTCCAAGAGACCACTCAACGTCTTATTTGGGGCCTGGAAGGTCTGGGTGTGTTTGGTCTCTCCGGAGAGCCTATTAGCCAGGCTCCGATTTTTAACGAATTGGGTATGAAATCAGAAGATAAAGATACCAATCGGATTGTCTGTACGCGGTCGAGGTCCACGCCCGTTACTGCTGCGGCTATCAATGCTTGTTTTCCTTCTAGGGTACGCTAAAATTATTCCAATTGTTCTATCTGTCGTACTCCAGAGGGTGGTAGTTATATTGAAATTAATGTAGCCTCAATCCCTGCACTAAATCTGCTTAACAATCCCGGGTCAGGTTTGGCCTTTATAACCGTTGGTTTTTCTAAAGATTGACAGGAAGCAAATGCCTTAGGTAAATAGGAAAAGGAATTGGAAATGAGTTTGGGGAGGGGTTGATGTAATACTGAGTGACGGCAACTTGAGTTATGAAAAGGGGGTTTATTGGGAGCCAATTAAGTGAGTTAGTCCATTTCGTTTCCTTTGTCAGTCTATAAATGAAAATTAAGAATTAACTGCCTCGTCAGTCATCGTGTTCGTAGTACAATGGTCACTTTCACAATTCATTGTGTATTGGCAGAAGTGCGGCTAATGAATTGAACGGTCAACAGCAAATGATTGCAGACTTATGTTTCATTGCTTCTGACAGTTTTTTTTGTAATGGATCATTCGCATTAACCTTTAACCCCCCCCCCTCCCTCCCTTGTTATTTCTTTATAAATTTCAATGATGGGCTTGTCAACCTGTTTTTAGGGGAAAATTAAACTATCAGCGTGGCTAGCCATTCCATGTAATTAGATAAATATTGCATGCATGAACCTATTTAAGGGTGTTAAAGGGTCTTACACTTGAATTTGAATTTTAAAACAAGTATCCCCCTTGAGCTAAAGGGGGTCAACTTGAAGACTTAAGAATTGAAATTTTAGAAGTACATTAGCTCTTATTGAAGAGTTTTGCTCGCTTCTTCTGATGTTTTCTCGTCTTTTCAGTGGCGCGAATACGATCAATTGAAGTAGTCATTTTGCAATAGCAGTCAGTTTTTGAAGTACCTGGCTTACTGTCAATTTTTTTTCCTTTCCACAAAACATGTTCATGTCCAGAATCCTCACTTTTATGATCGGGCAAGTTTGAGAGAAAATTGACTCCGTTTGACCTGAATTAGTAAATAAAATTGATTGTTGTCGAACTGGGCAAGTTAATGGGAACGACTGATGATCGGGCAGAGAAATATAAAGTATAAAACTGAGAGGAAGCGATCTTCTTGACTCAATAGTCTCTATTTCTACGTAAAGAATGTATAGATGGGTGCATCTCGGTTTGGTAACTTCTATTTTGTTCCATGTTTACCTTTGTACGTGTTTCCGCTTCGAATTTCTTCCCCCACATCATATCATTTAAAGCCAATGTGTCTGATGAATCACAACACCTAAGATAGCTATCTGATAGTTACCTGATATGGTTTCTAAGATAATTTTTCACCACTATTTATTTTTTCAAATGGCAGGCGTTTTGATAGTTATCATAATCCATTTAGCTGACTTCGGACTTCACAGTGGAGGGGAACATCAAAATTAGAAAAATTCGAGAGGGGGAAAGGAGAGTGATTCACAGATGTAAAAGAGACAAACCGACACAAAGGCAGGGAAAAGGCAAGGTGAGTACTCTGGAAGTGGTGAAATATGACGTACATTGGGATCGTGGTAGTTTGAAGTGAGAAGTCAACTGCCGGTTTGTAGACTTTTTTGCTGTATGAGTATACGTTGCCCAGGTTGCACCACGTGGAGATAAGTCTATCACACATCCCTTATTCACCACTATAATTGATATAAATAATTGCAAATGCTTGTTTCTTATACTTAGCTCTACCGACTTGGTGGATGTGGTTACAAGATGTTGATGCTTTTGGAAGGTGTTGCCCATGCTTATATTTATGCTAGTCTTGGTTGCAAACGATGGGATACTTGCGCAGTTGAAGCCCTGATCAATGCGGTTGGTGGCAAGTTGACAGGAATCGATGGACGTGAGTACAGCTATGCTGCCGGTGTGCAGCCAATGGACTGCCGCGGTTTGATCGTCACTCCCAACACTGCTTGGCATGAGGAGTACGTCAAGCGAATGCCGCCTTCAATTGTCCAATCGCTTGTTGCAGCGGCGCCTCCAAATGAATAAAAGGATATAGACGATGTCTCTTTTACCGCCTACCTTTTTTAAATTGACAAACAATTGTAATTTCTAACAATATGTAATGTGAATTTCCTCACCACTCTCGACGGCTCTACATCAATTCCTTGAATATAGAAATAACTATGATGCTTTTAATGTTCTCTTTTAGGACTGATTATAGTGTTGATTATATTGATGTAGACACCGCTATGGCTCCTGTGGCATTAGTACAGTACCCACGACTCGAATTTCGTAGCATAGTCTTGTGCAGCACTGGATGTTTATTTGTTATTATTTACTTAGTCTCCAAAATTTTCCACAAATTCCAGAACTCAATTGAAACACGTATTCACCTTAAACGTAAGGCTTACCGTAAGATTAAGTCATGCAACGTCCCCACGACTTTGCGCATTTCAACAAATATGTCAATTTTAAGGATAATTAGCAATAAATAGTTTATTTTTATCGGCTTATAATAATTCATTTTTTTCAACGGTGTATAATTGGAAATTGAAAGCTAATATTGAAGGAATTAATTAACTTGACCTGTATGCTGGTTGGATGGTCGTAGCGTTTGGTTTGATGGCCAATAGCATGTTAGCGTCCTTAAGTTGACCTATAGGCAATAAAGAAAAAATTCGCATAATATGATGAATTCACCAATAGAGAATAAGGGAAGAGAGTACATAGATACTTGAATAAACGTTAATAGTATGTAAATAGAAATTTTATATCAGTGCATTTAGCAATTTAAAGAACTTGCATTCGGTGCCAAATGTTGTGAATTATAGCTTTCCTCTGATGCAGTTACACTATTTGAAATAACTAGCCAAGTATGTTGCTAGATTTGCTAGTAGAACAGAAAACATTGTCAATGAATAACTGGGAAAACCGAATAATTTGATTACATGCAAGAATGTATTTATTTATTTTATTTATATCAAATGGCAGGCGTCTTG
>UZAE01013190.1:0-15364 GCA_900617975.1 Rodentolepis nana | reverse complement strand
TGGCAGATATTTTTTTCAGAACTGGGCACAGTCTTTGGTTTTTGTAGCCTCTTTACGTTTTAATGCATGTAATTTATCCCTCAAAATATTATTTGATTTAGCAATAAATATATTTAAACAATTAATATTTAACGTATAACTATAGAATAAATCAATATTCTTTGTTAATATCTTTTTTGTTCAATGGCATGTTTTATAAAAAATACTGTGACCTACCAAAGTTACATCCATGTTCATCATTTGTTTTACTATATTTAAGAAATTATTTTTGCCAACTTAATTGGTTGGATCCCTTTATGATTTTAATATATGGTAAAATGTATGCACGGATTTAAAGATAACCAATAATCAAACGAATTCAGGGTAAAATAATCTATTTTTAAAGTATAAAATGTTCCAAGTTTACCATGAAATGAGGCTAAAGTAATCACCATTAAAATAAATGTTAGGAATTAGTCCTTTGTCTGATAGGCTTCCATGGGAAGGCCAACATAGACTTCAAGTAATAGTTGTCACTTGTTATGACTATTTCAATTCAATCCCCATAAGCCAAATAAAAATTATGGAGTTGTGTTTAATGATTGCCTAAAACCTAATCGTCAAAATGAAATTCGACAAAACCGATGTCCATATACTGTAAAAATCTCTAACCTCTTCATTCCAAATAAGTTATAGTTGCAAGATCATTCCATTACTCAGCTACGACACTCTGTTGACCCACTAACAGTATGGCATGCATTGCGATGGCAGATTCACATTCAAAATGGTTAGATGTTACTTTAGAGTTGGGTCTTAGTGGGGCATTGATATTGATTCGTAGCCTTCTTCTTCGTAATCCGTAAAATTAACACTGATTCATTAGTTTGACCTTGATACTAAAATTGTTCATATCTTCTTTCGCAAATTATCGATAGGTTGCTATACACAGTTGCCTTGTAGAGCTGAATGTACTAGGTTAAAGGTAAGGGTTTGCCAATAGATAATTTTCCTATATAGTTGGCCTCGCTTCATATTCATCACACTGGGAATCGCGAGTGGCTAATTTCGTTTTGAATAATTTTAGTGATATTTATGATTTTTGAATTGCCCAAAGTGCTTGCCCACTCTTGTATATCTAGGCTGAAGCATTTCGTAATAACTGATTCTGTCGATATATTTTTTCTTTCTTCAGTTTAATCGCCTTCAACAATATAATCGAATTCAAATTTTTCTTTAACATGCGTTGATAGTATATTTTATTAATTAAAATTTTAATATACACCGGACTAATATAAAAGTATGCGAAACACTTTATTCAATAAAATAGCTAAATTAACTTCCAAAACATTTATTTATCTCTACTCATTAGACTAATTACTGGCAAAAATATGGTGACATTTCGCGAATTCGTAGCTTTTGTGGTGAAAATTTTTATATCACTCTATTTCAAAATCATGATTTAATATTTAACCCCATGTAAGAACTTCACGATTAATTCCACGAGAAAATAGATGAATATTAAATATTTGACCATTCATATATATGTGTTGTTTTCACACGACGCTACCACATTCTTCAATAAAACTATATTTAAAATCTTCATGTTATTACAATATGGAAAATATTGAAAAAAGTTTCTATGGTACGAAGTTTTATTAGATAAGATGAAAACCATATTAATTAAGGATTTCTGGACTATATTAAATACTTCTAAATCATGGCGAACATGATCAGAGCAATTATATTTAGCCAAAATACCTGAAATTTTAAAAAAAATTATCCATTGGTTTTATCAATTATTGTTTTAACAATTGTTTGCAAAGCATGTTAAGGTCAAAAATATCGATAAAATATAATCCAAAATTTGAGCTATTGGATAAATACCAATGTATTGAGCAATTATATCATATTCTCTTACCCGTTGACGAGAGTATTTACATATCTAAACAACAGAATAAAATATGGAACTGGAACACACCCATAATGTTTAAGTTCAAATAAATTTTATGTGTTTTATTTATTATATATTCTATATGGGTTTAATCTAAACACTGAAGTGTTGTATACTCCTTTTAGAAAGTGCCATGGTAGTACAATTATTCTATCCGCTTAATTTCCTGACTAGAATTTATAATAAGGAAAGAAAAGTCTAAAATATATTAAATAGCTGTTGACATAAATACTAGCACATAATTTTTTGCAGGCAAAAAGTTCAGTTGCAATGAAATAAACTCTAAAACGAACTTGTTATATACATCGCACTAATTGAACTTATTTGACCAAAAATTATCCGTTAAAATCATTTCCTGGGTCCAAAATTTAAGTAATAATGAAAAATAATTATTTCTTTTCATTTAATTTTGTTTGCGAAAGATTATTAAATAGAATATACAATAATTCTAGCTTGTTTTAACTGCCAAAGGAACCTATGTTAGCCAGTCCTTCTCTCCTCTGCTAATTTTAAGCTTGCACGGGTGTTGACGTTCGTAGTTGCTGATAATGACTTCTTTGCGTCCGGTTGTTCTCAGCGGTCCATCAGGTGCTGGCAAAAGCTCCCTTTTACAGATGCTCATGGAAAACTTCCCACAGACTTTTGCTTTCAGTATCTCACATACAACCCGCAAACCAAGACCTGGCGAAGTACATGGTAAAGATTATATCTTTGTCACAGAGGACCAAATGCTCAAAGACATTGATGATGGTAAATTCCTCGAATACGCTCAATTTGCCGGGAACTATTATGGCACTCCTCGTGAGGCAGTTACTTCTGTATGTGCCTGTGCATGTGTCTGCATTTTATGATATTTATGCTTTATATGCTATTTTTTGCTTCTCAGCCTTGTTGTCCCTATCACTCATTTTTTTCTTCACTAATAGTCTTGCACTGCTTCTGCGCTTAACAGTCCCTTTCCTAAACTCCCACTTCCTTCTCAACAATGGTTGCAGTTTTTATTTTCCGGAGCTCGGTCCAAATTTTGTTCCATGATTTCTTCGTGGAATGCACGATATAATGTAGGCCTTCCTGACTTGTTAGAACCTTTTTCGCTTCTAATTTTGTGTTTCTTTGGCGCTTTAACGCTTGCTGAATTCATTTTCATTTAATACTGGATTTCTTTTGGTTTTAGGTTCTTGATAGTGGCAAAATTTGTATTCTAGACGTTGATGCTAATGGAGTTCGCAGCATCCATGCAGCCCGACCACCCCTGAATGCTCGTTTCATTTTTATCGGCCCACCGTCAATTCAAGTTCTCGAGCAACGACTTCGTTCGAGAGGAACAGAAACTGAGGAGAAAATACAGTCTCGAATCAAACAGGCTAAAATCGACATGGAATTCGCCAATAGCCTCCAGGGCAAAAACATCTACGATGCCTATATTGTTAATGATAATTTGGATAACGCTTATGAGAGGTTATTCAATGTTCTTAAGGATGACATTGCGCTCACCCTGCCTGAAGATGAAAGGCAGGTTGCAACGTCTTAGAGTTTTATGTTTTCCTTTTTAACTGATCTTTGTCATTTGCTGTTTTATTTTGACCACTACACTTGTAACGATCAGTAAAAACCCTAGATGACTTCACTCTTAGTTTTGCTCTGCTTATCCTCCTACGTGTGCATACTTATTTTTGCCCATCTTTCGCATAGATTTTTTTAGTTTTATAGTATGCCTGTTTTTTAGTTGGTCGTGGTATTAAAATGGGCTGTGTTGTCTGTTAATTTATTCGTTTTGTTGAACCACTAATTTTTTATAGTGATATCGAAACCCTGATCGGCGACTACAGCATTATTTATTGTTCAGATTTACATGTCTCAATCAATGCCCATTTGTGCTCCACTGATTGTGGACTGTCTTATTTTAGTTCCTCTACTATTAAATGCTGCCAGAGATTGATTTGATCATCTTTCCAGTACTAGGCTTTCTCACCGTATTAGAGTATGCAACCACTGCTATCCTAATGGCTGGTTAAATAATCTTGAAAACGGTAAACTAGATTGCATATACATTCGATAGTAGCTTTCTCTTCATATTGGAATAATTTGGGCTTTATAAAAGTCCTAAAAGGCGCATGTTACATCTGCTGAAGTTAACGTATTTCCAAATACTATAATTTGGAACACCGGGCCTGGTTTCTTTCCTCTCTTTTGGTTTATGCATCTTTTCATTGGCTAGACTTTTTGTAATGCCCAATGCACTAGGATGATAATAGCTTAGCCTTTAATATAATATTTATTTATTTCAAATGCCAGGCGTTATGATAGGTATGATTAGCCCTTTAGTTGACTTCGTGCTTCACAGAAAGGAAGTGGAACATCAAAGTGGCAAAAAGTCGATACATACAGAAAGGAAGAGGAACACCAAAGTGGCAAAAAGTCGAGAGAGGGGGACAGAATAATGATTCACAGACGTAAAAGAGACAGGCCTTCACAGAAGGAAGGTTCATCAAAGTAGCAGAAAGTCCAAGGGTTGGGGACAGAATAATGATTCACAGACGTAAAAGAGACAGACGAACACAAAGGTAGAAAAAAGGGGAGTACTATGGAATTAGTAGAATATAAAATGCGGTGGGGTCATCGTAGTTTGAAGAGAGAAATCAAATACCGGTTTATAAACTTTTTTGCCGTATGAGTATACGTTGCTCAGGGTGCACCACGTGGAGGTAAGTCTATCGCACACCCCTTTAATATAATATAATTATGTCTTTTGTCCATTCCCTAACACAAAAGGAATAACAATGCTGAAGTAGTGTTTTTCATGTTTTCGTTCCCCCTTCAGAGTTTGTTTGAATTCTCATATTAGCTTGCGCTGTGATCTCCAGAGTTTCCTAATTAAGTTAGATTTATCAGTTTGGAGAAATATAAATTTCCGAGAAATTAGTAACGTCGTGTTAATCAATAACTGCTAACAATTGAGCAGACATTCATTTTGACTTGATTTTCTAAAAAGCAACTGTCTTTAAAAATTTCAGGGACAATTTAATCGGAAGATTGCGGTGATAATGACCCTAGGAATTAGTTATCGTTAAATTTACGTCGCTTGTATAACGGACTTTGATCAACTGCCTCAGTCAGACATTTTCCATAAGCGAACGGCCAATAAATCAGCTTTTTTTATATTTCATATTTCCATTCTAAAAGGGATTAGATATATCAAAACGCATTTTTAATTATCGAAGATAAGACAAATCGTGGTTACAAGGGTCGTAATCAAAAAGAGCGAAACTAAGGGGTCAATGCTGAATCTCTCTCCCTCGATTTCAAGTATTTTTCGTTTAGAACAAACAGGGCAAATTCAATTTTTGAAATTTCTCAGCTCTTATAAAAAAGATACTGAACTGTTTTTTCCAAAGCTTGTGGTTTGTGGCCCCTGTTGTCTTACCGAAAAATAAAGGCCAATTTCGATCACAATAGCCATTTTACCACCCAGTTTAATTTAGGCTTAACAGAACATTATATTCTTACCTAAGAGATTTTCCAAAAAGAAAGAAAAGAAGGACTTTTCCCAATTACTTCAATAGAGTTTATTTCTGAGGCCAATAGTTCTAATGTGAGAGTTGCTGAGGGGAGTGAACTCGGGTTAATTTCCTTTAACAAACTACTTAAGCGTTTAAGGCCTTAGCAATTAACTCTGATCAATATAAACGGAAACTTTACAAATATTTAAAATCGAGTGGATTGATAAAGAGGAGTGAAGGGTAGAGAAATTTTACCCTATTCTTCCGACGGAACTATTTCAAATGCTTTCACGATTTATAAATTTGTTGTCAATTGCGCTAAATAGGGTTTTTCTACGGTCACCAATTTGACTGAAATTAACTTGAATTTTCAATGCAAAATGCCCACTCCTTATTGGTCAGCAAAGGTCAGAATTATGCCAGAGTCGGTTTCTGTGTTGTTAACATCGTAGGAGAAATCACTAACTACTTCTTTTTTGGGTATTCGATGCTATCAGTTGTGATAAATGATATTTATTTATTGCAATTGCATTGTTTCGCAATATGAATCTCCTCAAGAATGTCAAAAGTATGTTCAAATGCACTATAACTCTACTCAACTTTGAACTTATTTATAATGGATTAACCTAGCTGTTATTGGAAATTGAAAAATTCAACTTATCCATTTGGGACCTATTTAGGTTAATGTTTTGAGAAAATCAAGTAGAAAGGCATTGGGAGAAATTTCAACTTTACCAATACAAGTGCATATACTTTTGTTCGAAGAAGAACCAAATAGTGAATTTTTGTTCAAGAGTACAATAGGGAATTGATAGCATTCAATTATTCCAAATCGATGTTCTTTGGAATATCAAGTGACTGTTTTGGAGATGAGGGCGATTGACTTAAACTAGGAACAGAAATAAAGTCACTTACTTATGGATAGAATAATTTTCTTTTGTTTCTAATGAAATCATATGGGTTTATTGTTTAGCGCTTCAGCTTATTTAAATGCACTAAACTTCGATGGACTTTTGGCACCAACTACTGCAGATTGTACTAATGATTTTTGAGCCCTTACCAACTTGTTTATTAATTTTTCCCCTTATTTATTAGATGTACCAGTTACAATGAATTTGAATACAAAATAGGCCATATTCTCGTACTTGAATATCGGGTTTCTATGATGCTTCATCAAGGTGACCAAAGACTTTGCTCTAACCTGAGTTAGCACCAAACCCTTCCTTAGAAATTTTCGAGATGCTTGTACTCAATGATAACCAATTTTTCAAAGATTGAGAGAGGATGCGACAGCCTTTCTAAATTCGAAAGATCTAGAAGTTACTTAGCTCGTCAGAGTACTGGAAGGGGTAGAGGTGTGGGGGAAGATGCAAGCTGTAGTACGGTAAATGGAAATCAAAAGGAGAGGAATTTTACGAGTGGAACTCTGACTGTAACATGCAGTGCTTGTAAGGGTACATTGAGATGGCTTGGGAGAGTTGTCCGAATTAGGCTCAATCAATAAATGTGAATGTTTGTAGCACAAATATGAAACAATGGAAGGTTGAGTTCGCAAGAATTCTCCAACTTTTTGGATTGTAGTACTTTGAACTTCTCTTTCGAAAAATGCACCTCGATTATGTTGTACAATGGATAACTGGGAGAGAATTGTAATGACATTTCTTTCTTCATTGTTAGTAAAGGTAAAATTGAGAAAAGTTTCAAAATAATCGTCTTTGTTATTTATCGTCTACTGATATATGGTCACATTTAATAAAATTAATATCTCAGGTGATATGTTTTTTTGTGCTCTTTATGAATGCACAAGTTACATAAATTTTTAATATCTTAGTTGCCCTATTAACAAAGAGAAGACGATGGAATAGAATACTTCATCAACGACCAATGTTCGATAGGGAATTGGAGAACACGGTGGCAGAAAACATTTTGTTATATTAGTTTCCATGGCTTTCAGTTTTACCTGATTTTGAAAAAAGGGATTCAACAATAGTAGTCCAAAATCAAAGTATCTTCCTTGAAATGTCAGCCATGTGATAAGGAAATCTCAATTTACCTCCATTTAGGCTCGATCATTAACTAATTTTCGAAGGAAGTGTGTGTACCTTGATTTCAGGGATTTACAATGATTGGGTATCTTGATTAATCCTGTCAATAGAATGATTAGTTTGTAGCGGATTGCTACGATACTAAAGCCTGACCGACTCAGAAATCTCTAAGGCAGATTCTCCAACATCTAGCTAGTCTCCCAGAACCACCTAAGCTATAGCCCAGCAATAAAGGAAACAGAAGTGTAGCATGGAGCACGTTTATTCAGTACGGGTATTCCGGACAAAATGTGCACGCATGGAGCTACTCATGATCAGGATGTGGGATTAGGTTAAACAGAGGTTGATGATTGGTCACTGTTTGTGCGGTCGCGGCATACAGAGTTGTACGGTCGCACCTCCCAGTCCTGGCGAGCAGACATGCAGGCATACGATGACGCACAGAGCGATAACGTGTCCCACAAGTTCAATGTGATTTACCTGAACCACACTATTGTTAGGTTGGGATGCTACAAATCCCATGTCCCGTGCCGGTAAATTACAACTTACACTGTACTAAAGTATAAAGGCTGAGTTTGGGGGAGTTAGTTTAACACGCTTTTATCTAATAACATTTGAACAATGGATGATTTCTGGGACGTACTCAGTGTGGAAGACATGTTGCTAGTATTCTTATCGATTCTGGAGACTTCTGCCCATATGATGAAGGATAAGTTTGACGGACTTTCTCTGCCAGAATAAGGTTTTACGACCTTAAATTGATTTGGAATTTTTTTCATATCATTAATGTAAACAGCTTTATTTTCTCGGCTATTTTTGAGTAAATTTTACTTTATCTTTTGCGCTTACATGAATTTTGTTTAATTAAAAGCAGTTTAAACTCGAAAACTCTACTTCGTGTCCTTACTTGCTCCCAGCAGGTTGCCCAGGGGAAAGTGTCCTCATCTTAATGACCTTTTATAAAATTTATTCAACTCACAGAAATCAGCTACTAGCTGTTTTATTTAATTTATCAGCTTCTTTTAAGCACCAATATTCATGTCCCATCGTCTTCCCATGCATAAAGAATACTTATTTGAATGATTTCAAAATACAATTTTCTTAGTTGCTGACTATGTATAGCTTCTCCACTTATTTTAATGAGTAACTTAAAGTAGCACACATTACACATTACGGAATACAACAACTTTCTGCGGATGAATGGACCAAGAGTTGAGCTCGATCATTTTTACTTTTAATATGCACGTGGAGAGGGAGGGGGCAGAACTTGGAGGGTTGAACAGGGTCTTGAAAGCGAATGCATAATAAGCATCGACTCTGAGCGAATAGAATCCAGTTTGTCATGATGTGAATGATTTTAATTAAACTTGAAAGCGGTGACTGATTATGTCTTCTTTTGCTCATCTAGTGGGTTACCAATGGGTTCACAATCTGAGATAACGATTTGATTCAATCGTGGTAGAATGCTTCTAACCCCTCTCCCTAATCCAAAATTCCCCATTTCTCCTATTTTCCATTTTACCCATTCACTATTTCATTTTGCTATCGACCCTACAGACACTTCCTTTGTTTAGCCTATTAAATTTTAAACATATATATATATATATATATATATATATATATGCGTGTAATCTTTGAAATAATTTTTAATGGTATTGATTTTTTCCCTCAGATATAGTCACATGGGATGTGGTTAATTGAACGTTTGGACATCTGCAGGGAGCATTTTGAAACGTACATTTCATGAGCTAAAAGCAAATTTTAATTTTAGCGTGGTGCAGTTGAAACAACTGCTGTTAAATCAAATTAATGCGCTTGAGGTAAACTGCGGGAAAATAGTTGTCAAATGCCTTACGCAATCCCTGAATCACTTTCTTACGAGGAATGGGAATATTCGAATGCGATTAGCAATGATTGTAATCATTTGTTAGAATATCCAAGAGAGAAATTCGCGTCTCTGAACATTATGATTGCATGTTTCCCAACTCCCACTTTTAATAATTAATCTCAAGGTCGCAATTATGGATGCACATGCTTGCAAAACCATCTATATAATGATAAACGACTCCATTTCTATAACTTTGTGGAGCATGCACTTGAACTGTTCTTTAGAATGATTATCTATTTGCCATATTTATCTACAATTTTACGTATATAGGACACGCTTAATCTTAAATTACAAGAAGTTTTAGATATCTTCTACAGACTGAGTTAATCTCTTAAGCTCAAGTCTAATGTTCCTGTCAAGATCAACGACACCCTCTATTTTAACATAAGTATTCAGACGTGGTCAATGACTTTCTCGTTTTGTTTATGGCGAGGTCAAGAAAGACTTTTCACTTAACGATTTATAGCTCCCAGACAATAGGATTCCTATGAAAGATGGTCTATTTTTAAATACGGTATTAGTCAGTTTGTTGAGATCTGACGACTACTGACTCACAAGATAATCACGCTGACAAACACGTTTGAAATAAGTATCTCCATTTTGCCTATTGGGGTTGTACCAATTTTTTTCTTTCTTCCCTTACTTAAGCCTGCCAGGCTGTTTATTCGGCATTTGGTAAAGAGAAAATGTGATTTTTTTCTAGAATTTTTCTTGCCTTTACGTTGATATCGAATACACTGACAAGGAAATACTTCGTGCATTTTACCCATTAATTTAGAATGTACAATTTATAGCTAAAACTACAAAAGGGAACCTTCAAAGTGTACGATAGACGAAGGAACTCATGTTGGAGGCATATTTCACTTTTAAGTATTAATGCATTTTTAGAGAGCACGAACATTTACAACTAACTAGGTCATTTGTTTGGGATAATATATTGAATTGGCATAGCAAAATTTATTCCAGCGTTTCACAGAAACTGCAATGATCATATAGCAGACCAACATCAATGGAAAACATTTTCTTCAGGTTTAGATTTCCATAAATGGCAACTGGCCCTCCAAATGCCGTTCAATGACCCGTTAGAGCACACAGACGACCAAGCCTTTTGAATCGACTTTCTGGAATGGTCAAATGTCTTCTTCATAGACTCACAGCAACCAACCCAGAATGCCTAAATTTTGACCAATTTTGTTATTTTGGGGGCTGTGTTCTAAAATGAGTCAATCTACACGAATACCTACAGCCAAAATAGGTTAAGAGAAAAAATGGAAAATGTTGTTTCAAAAGTAGAGATCGCTTCATAATATATGCTCAACAGAGATGAATTATGGATTGACAAATGGTGTGGTCTTTCGATTGGGAGTTAAACCTTAATGACATATGCACAGTGACAAATAGTTTTCTCAATTGATAGAAAGAAGGAAATGTCGATTGAAGGATTTCGATATGAGCATGGCAGCAATATCTCAAGAAATTTATACAATCATCTTTACATAAATGGCGACAAATTCCCTTTCATTTGCTTTCGCTAAGCAGAGTATCAATAATGTTATTATGATCGCGCTTCATCGCTCCATCGTGGAAAGCAGAATTAATTAACATCCAGACGCCATCCTTAACATTTCAAGGTCGGCTCAAAGTATTTTTTTAGTCCCGACTGCCTCTTTTCGTACAGTCAAGCTACCAAGCTTATGATCATACCATCGACTGAATTTAGAAAAAAATCGCGATTTAGCTTAAGGTACTATGTCTAATTTTTCAAGTTAAATTTAGCAGGTCGTATTCTCAAAATACTAAAATTAAATAGTTCAATAGGTTTAATCACATTTTTAAATAAAAATTATCGATTAATCTAAATTTATTGTATATAATCTGAGCCTTATTTTAATAGCCTAGAGGCGAATCGTCGATTTGAACTGTCCTATGCTGAACGTCAAGTGTTTTTTAGAAATGTCACAGAGTTTGTTCTTTTTGGTCAAAAAATGTGGGGTTACTAAATTTGCAGATAAACCTATTTACCATGAAATCAGGAAACTTGACGCACTCGTTTTAGTGGGCGTCGATGGAAATGGTGAGGATTTCTTTTAAGACGTGTCACGTCTAAGCCAAATAGGCCCCTACAAAAGACAACTTTCCATTTGCATCTTCCAGGTGAAAGCATCCAACCACTCTGATTCCAAATCTCGGCCTCTAACCCATGCAGCGTTGACACACGGGGATGGGTCATTGGCTGCTTCGGGTTTGGCTCAATACATTCCGAATTCGTTCATTATTGTGCACTTAAATAGAAAATAACTAACTTTTAATGCTGATTTTAAAATGCTCAATTTCTTATTGATGCTTTTAATATTTGGTAAAGCTTCCTGAAATTAGCGCTTAGATTTACCATTTAGCCTAAGAAACGCTTGGTAAAGTGGATTTTCTGTACATTTTCACTATTGCCAAGGCACTCAAGCAGATAGGTTTAAAAAAATCAAGGTCGTCTGGACAGTTTTCTACTTTTCTCCAGGGCAATCCATCCAATCAAAAAATGGTTGACGCTCGCACACTTCAGTGTCTAAAATAAACAAGGATTTTTATAAAAGAAAGCTAATATTTAGCAACGGGACCTTTTTAAAATGAAATAAATCCACTTTTGCCTAACTGTAGGTCAAAGTGAGTCAGTGAAACCCTAATCAAGTCAGGAAAGAGCTAGTTATGCAACAAATGTAGCTTCAGTAAAATAAAGAGTTAAATAAGGATTGCAGGGGGCAGCTTCTCGGACAACATCTGACGTGCGGTTTGGAACCCATTCATTTGGGTTATGTGACAGACAAATGGCTTAGCAATTAAGATACAATGAAAGGTTTGTCAAATAACGCATTGATTATTGATCGGTGGTTAGCTAGATGTCTCTACTCTCACGATCGCAAATACTCCCTATGCGACAAGTAGCACTGCGCATCTTCGAGTCTATCTGTGTGCGCATGGGATTTCTTTCTTCAGCCATGATAGCATTGCCCACTCCACAAAAATAATCAATATACTGAAAAGTTTAAAGGAGTCATGCACAAGGAACTGTAAATGTTGTTAAATGTGGTTATATAGGTTCACGCGGATTTAGATGATATTTTGCAATAGACAGTCCGAAAATAGTGACAACAGTTCGATGCGTTCTGTTAATCGAACAAATTTAAGCGAAAGGAAATGTACGGGTGAAGCGGAATGACTAAACCCCACTTGATATTGACAATATGATCTTTCGTGACTCACAGTAAAAGGAAATTTCCTCCTTTCGTGCATGAAATCATTTTTAAGATTAATAGTGAGCAATCAGGTTAGATATATTTCCGAGGAAATTAGAGTTTCTTAGATCTTGATCAAACGCTGAAAGATTTTAGCGCCTGAAGATAGCTCAAGTGGAAAGAAAATAAATTGGAGGCCATTCGGGCGTTGCTTTTGCCATTTTTTATCGATGTGTTTCATTATCAAAACTCATGCCATGACAAAGAAAAATTTTGATATGACGAATTTTCCAATGGAGGCGGGTGGAGTGTATATCACCTTATCCAATGGATTTATTGAATGGAATGCAGAGAATCCAAAAATTATTATCTTATTTGAGCTTCAGCTAAATGAGCTCGGAGGTTTGCTCGTTGAATTCAGCTCTCAGCCTCAATTCGTAATACTTCGAGGGTTAAATTTCAGGTGAGATTTTCGAAGCCTGTTGACCACTTTGTGATACAGAGTGGTCTGTTGAACCGGCCAGATTGCAACCAAGCGAAGATACTTTCAATCAGTCAATGTGCTTTCGGCATAACCGATATTGCTCGAATTCTCTGCCATATTGTTTTATATTGAATTATTTAGATTTCTGTAGTCAGAAGTGGTCATTTAGGAAGAGGAAGCGGAGCAGAATGTCACAGCAGATCGTTGTGCTTCATAATTTTTATCCAATAGGCCTACATGGAGGTCAGTCATATTAATGCTTGAGGTCTGTATTTTAGTAAAGCAAAAACTACGTTGCATTTGAATTTTCAATTTAGAAAGTAAATTGAGCAAAAACAGCTCCCCTTGAGTACGAGTACGTCATGAAATGTCGTATAAAACAGTATATCAACTACGTAGAAGGAATATTTATGGAATTAAATAATTTCAATTAGTCACCATATCTCGCTTTCTTTTTTGTGGCGCATGGTATCTATATGAAAACGCCTTGAAAATGGCAAATCATAAGTCCACAGTTCGATCCGCATTGATACACACCCATTGTGGGGAATCCCGAATGACACTACTTATGTCTAGCAATTATGGGGTGTAGCGTCTCAAAGATGTTACTCCCTACACAGGCACTCACAGCGACTCGCTCTCTTCAATGGACTTGGAACTTATCCCTCTTATTCCACGTTGTGTTTATTTTCAAATTTACAAAGAAAATGCTAAAAATTGATTAATGAAAGCAATCAAATAAGCAACATTGCATGCAATTTACCGTTTTTAGAGTATCTGCCATTTCGATGATGTAATTACTTTCAAATTTACGTTGATCCCCACGAAATGGTAAATTGGAGGAGTATATCACAAATCGAACAAAATATTTGTACTATTTATTTATTTATAACAAACGGCAGGCGTTTTAATAGTTATCATTAACTCTTAAGTTGACTTCAGGCTTCACAGAGGGGAAGGAACATCAAAGTGAAAAAAAGTCGAGACAGGGGGGGACAGAAGAGTGTTTCAAAGAAGAAGATATATATATATATATATATATATATATATATATATATGTTTATATATAATTTATTTGGATATTTCTACTAATAAACGCCTATTATAATTGTGGTAGAACGGAGAGAGTTGGAAGTTGAAAGAACTCAGCCCCGCTCCTTATGACGCATGATCCCTCGGGTCTGAAATAAATTCTTAACTTTAAAAAATCGTAAAATGGAAATATATCTGACGAACTAATAATAAAAGAATGAACGATCCTGTAAAACCTTCACAATGAAGATCAAAAGTATTGTTCAAGGAACTGCTGTACAAGTGGGTTATTGTAATCAAAAGAAAGTATGGCATGATTTGTCCAGAAAACAGCGCAATCATATTGACTAATTTGTAATTTTTATCAGTTAACAGAGCAGTTCCTTTAAATTCATTCTGCCTTTGTTTATTTTCAACCATGTAATTTGTTGAGTTACCCCTTTCAAATTTCTTCACTTTAAATGTATTTGATATCCAATTGATTTCATAAATGACTGAAAACAATACTCAACGATATATCACAATTCTCGAAGCAGTCTCACAATGCTTGTGTGAGCAGATGTATAGACCACCGTTAAAACGGTGAAATCTTAAGGTAAATAAACACCCGCGAAGTATTTGCAACGCTTGTGTTTGTTCGTGAAAGTGGGATTTTGCAACGCTTCATCACTCTAAGAGCAGTCATCTGTGAATCATCCCTCACGAACAAGTCAGCATGTGATGAGGCATTGGTGTAAGTGAAACGTACCGCGGGGCTTCTCTCTTCTAATAACGAAACCGGCACTCCAATATTTCTACAACAAGCTCAAATGTTGAGTTGCGGGGGTGTGTGATAGACTTACCTCCACGTGGTGCACCCTGGGCAATGTATTCTTATACGGCAAAAAAGTCTATAAACCGGCAGTCGACTTCTGACTTCAAACCATCATCACCCCACTGTATGTCATATTCAACCCCTTTCACAGTACTCATCTCACCTTTTCTCTGCCTTTGTGTCTATCTGACTCTTCCACATCGATTAATCATTGCTTTTTCCCTCCTCTGGACTTTTTGTCACTTTGATATTCCTCCTTCCCTCTGTGAAGCCCGAAGCCAGCTAAATGGCTAATGATAACTATCAAAACGCCTGCCATTTGAAATAAATAAATAAATATCCAGCTCATTTGCTTTTTCTTCTCTTATGAGACTATCTTGATGACCTGTCTGTTTCTATGCCTCCATTTTGCCAAGTTGCATTGGTGGGATTTTCCATTGGGAA
>UZAE01013189.1:0-25516 GCA_900617975.1 Rodentolepis nana | reverse complement strand
TTTACATTTATTAATGGACTTGCGGGATATAATGAAAACATTTATTTATTTATTTAAAATGGAGGGCGTTCTGATAAATATCACTGGTCCTTTAGCTGACTTCGGGATTCACAGAGGGGGAGGAACATCAAAGTGGGAAAACTTCGAGAGGAGGGACAGAAGAGTGATTCACAGATGTAAGAGAGACAGACAGACAGAAACAAAGGTAGAGAAAAGGTAAGACGAGTACGGTGAAGTGGTGTAATATGACAGTGTAGGGTCATAGTACTTAGAGGTCAACTGCCGGTTTATAGACTTTTTTGCCGTATGAGTATACGTTGCCCGGGGTGCACCACGTGGAGGTAAGTCTATTGCAGACCCCTAATGGAAGACTCAATTCAACAAATTAAAAAAGATAGTAAAAAATACTCTTTAGCGGATGGAACACTATATTTTTAAATAAAGGCTTAAAGGACTAGAAAAATATTTCATTTCTCAAAGCTTTAACTTCAAAATATTAATTGATATTTACTATGTATTTCAATATTTTTGTTAAATTATTTCAATTGACACTGGACGTAGAAGAGTGATGTATTATGTATATGGAGTGTCATTCATTTTCTTGTTTTATTTGACACCGACATATGCAGCGCTTGCATTAATTTTATTGCCAAGAAATAAAATTAGACCCACTAATACCAAGAGGCAAGTTCAAGCACTATGGCAAATAAATTAGATATCAGTTGTGGCTGAAAAAGTGTTTTCACAAAAAAAACCTTTTAATTTCCAATCGTGCTTTAATTCAATTAATTATGGTGATGATAGATTTAATGTCCTTAAATCGGTACAGATCAACGGGAATTTTGGAGAACGCACGGAAATCTGGCTGAATTTGTACTTTTGTGGTTTACATCACTTTCAGAATGTATTGCGATGTAGGGCAACTTGCTTTACATTTTGTTTCGAAATTGAAAATACCGAGCACCAAAAAAATTGTCTTATTGCACCTGAATTCCGGAAGTACTCCATACATTTTTAACCCATTAAATTTGGCGAAAAAACACTTTAAAGCCTTAAGCTATTAAATTTTAATTACTTGAAATGTTTAATGGTGTATTTTCAAAGAAATATTTTTGACCAACGCATGCCCAAATAAGATAAAGGTATTCGTAAACTTAGTTAATTTCACTTTCACTTTAAAGCTTTTAAAATAACTGGCCAATAGAACTGAGGTGACTTATCATCTAATTGTTTCTAATGAAATTAATGACTTCAAACTGATCGATGTACACATCTGAATTAAATATAGTGATGGTTGCAAGAATAGAACAGTCGCTTTTATTCTGAAAAGTTTTAGGCTTATCTTATCGTGACCAACACTCTTTCTTCTACTAAGAACAGTTGCAATATTGACAGCAATTTCAATTTCTTTTGTATTTTATCTCCTCCTACAAAGTGTCAGTTAGTGAAATAATCATCCTTTCATTCAGGTGCTAATAATCTGTGGAATTCTAGAATGAGTATTGAATTTAAACACCGAATTGTAAAATTCCTCGTATTAATGCTAGTATATCGAATTCGTAACTTCTAAAGTCTAATTTAAAATAATGCCACATAAATACCCCCCATCCTTAATCAGATGGCAAATAGGCATTGAATCTTTTCGCAATTTTTCCTAATGAAGCCCTCAAATTTATCTCAAATACCCCGAAAATGGATTTGTGTTTTTCCAAATCAAAATGAAAACCCTTTTTTTCAAAAATTTGTTTCGACAGAAAGTAAATAGTTGTATTTTGTTAGCTCAAACTACTGTGTAACAAATTCTCAAATTGATGCAAATTCAAGAGATTCATGAAGATTTTAAGGGATAAAACTGCAATTAATGCAAATATTACTCTGCAATTCAAATTAGAAGCATTTGGATCCGAATAGTTTTTTTGAGTCTTCAAATCGGTTGCCATTTAACTGGATCATCATAACACAAGTATACGTAATCTCAATTTATTTCATTTATCGATTAAGCAATAATGAATTAAAATAAGTATGGTTTCTCTGAACTTTAGAATTAGGTAAAAATGGTTAAGAAATTTAAGTCCCAATGCAATAAGCTAAGTATTTTTTTTTATCTGAGTGTTTTTTCCTCATTGGTCTCGAAATCAAATGATTAATTCACGAGTTTGCTTCTGAAAAAACATTTTTCAGTGGCGACAGTCTTTTTTTGCTTCAATTTCGCAAATGTATTACAGCTCACGAGTTTAGGCAAAATCATACTCCCAGAATAAAAAAATATCGCCAATGCGTTATAACTTCAATAGAAGGCTCTATTATGATCGTAACGAACATCGACGCTTGCATGTCTTATGTTTGATTGGTTAGAGCCTCCCTGTTACTGTATTGGCTGAGTGTTGAACATCTTCAATATTACTTCAATATCCTCCTTGACAAACGTTTTAAGAATACCTATTTCTCTTAACCTAGGATGAAAGCTCAAATAATATGGCCTCTTTAACCTGATGACATTTAAGAACGTATTTAATACACAATGTTACGAATCACTACATATGCAAAGTCATCAAATGATTTTTGGAAAGAGGACAATAAGGTCTTAAGTGACGGATGTAAATGAAATAATTCTTGGAACAAAATCGTTTAATGACAAAATAAAGTGTCCTCTTCCATAAACTATAGCTTTACTAGATATGCAATCAATTTTAAATTATTGAAAATTGTTTCAGCTTTACTGAAACTTAGTACATCGATTTTCTATTTCTTTTTTAAAAGCAGGCATTCAGATGACCAAATTAAAGCAAAGCCATTTCAAAATTAGAAAAAAGTTTGAAATGATGCATATATGGCAATTATCTTTCATAAGTTAACTAAACAGTTTGAAATGATAAAATAAAAATTTATATTATACTATAACTGAATTCTCTAAAACAAAAAAGAAAATTATATTTCCATCGTCATGGGAAAATAGAAATATTCTCAAAGTGAGTGAATAAGTCAAGGTGCTGAGTAGAGTTAAATTAGAGCAAAAACACCGTAAGATAACCTATGCCGATATGCACAAAGGTGTCTACACAACTAATTATATTTTCTGTTGCGCCAGAAGTAAGATAGGATTATTACCAATTCAAGGTTAGAGGGTTTCATAAACAATACTTATCTGATTTTTGCCAAAATTCAAGCTAATTAAATCATGATCTGCACATAACCTAGAAAATTTGTTGCGTAATTCAAAAACTGTTTTTAGTCCCATCGTATTCTCAGTTCTTAGGTTATGATTAATGAAAAAAACACTACCATGATGTCTGTCAACTTGTTTATAAATCAGAATCTTGTAAAGCAGACCTTGAGATAATTATTTTTACACGAATTGAAAGGTGTTTTCAACACATATTTTAAACAGTAAGTTCTCGGCAATTTGTTAGCTAAGGAAATAAAACTTTTATCCAAATACTGGCAGTATTAAACGAGTTAAATGAAGCAACTGCTGTGCAATGATGACTTTATTTAATTAGTTTTATTGATCATAAAAATTTAACAAGAATCTTCAAGGTATTCATATTTAGACTAGGGGTGTACGATAGACCTACCTCCACGTGGTGCACCCTGGGGAACGTATACTCATACGACCAAAAAGTCTATTAACTGGCAGTTGACTTCTGACTTCAAACTACCCCTACTGTATGTCATATTCGACTACTTCCACAGTACTCATCTCACTTTTTTCTAACTTTGTGTCTGTCACTTTACATATTTGAAACACTCTTCTGTTCCCATCCCCCTATCGACTTTTTTTCACTTTGATGTTCCTTCCCCCCTGTGAAGACTGAAGTCAACTAAAGGGCTAATGATAACCATCAAAACGCCTCCTGATAACTATCAAAACGCCTGTCATTTCTGCTTCTTTGATGAACCTTCCCTCTGTAAAGCCCGAACTATGCTACTTTGATGAACCTTCCCTCTGTGAAGCCCGTAGCTCTTTTTGTCACCTTGATGTTTCTCCTCCTCTCTATGAAGACCGAAGTCAGACTTTGATGTTTCTTCCACTCTGTGAAGCCTGAAGTCAACTGGATGTACCTTCCTATCTCTGCTGTGAAGCCCCGAAGTCAGCTCCAGGGCTAATGATAACTTTCAAAACCCCCAAGTCAGCTCCATGTTTCTTCTCCTCTCTGTGAAGACTGAAGTCAACTAAAGGGCTAATGATAACCATCAAAACGCCTGCCATTTGATATAGATAAATAAATGCATAACATTAAAGAGAGGAAAGGCATCTCTTCCATAACTACTCGAAATATTGCAATAACAGGCAGGCACAACAGATAACCATATTGATGACTGGGTCACTAGAAAAGTGAGTAGAAAAATATTTTGAGGATTAGTTGATGAACAAAAGTAAGACAAAATGTAAGTGATCAAAAGTTAAATGGTTAAATTAACTCAATAAGAGTGTTCTTAACCTTACCCATTGACTTTAGTGATCATTTCAATTACTAATGAATTTTTCTCCGTTAAGTAAGTAGAATAGGTGACCAAAGTATAGTTCAACTGTTATATCACTGAATTTTGACAAAATCTGACACAATTTCTTTTTATGTTAGGTGCAATCAAATGACGATCCTTGACAACCCATTACTCCCTTCCCCTTACAAAATACTACATTCATTTTATTTTGACAGCAGTTGAAATTACGAAATCAAATACAAGTTATCAAAAAAATACACTGAATTGTTGAACTGAGATCTAGAATCTTAACACTTTTTCATTTATAAATAATATAACCTACCAAAAGTCATTAAATACATAAATAGTCACCAAATTCTTCCTTGTAATGGCTACAAAATGGAAAAAAACAAATAAAACAGGGACTATCTAAGCTCAAACGTTTGAAAAAACCTATTCACGTTATTTCCTTAGACAGTCTAAAAAGAATTCTCACTAGAATGTTTAAGTGCTATATTACTCGTGCTCTGCTTATATATTTACTAAATAGAAAGCAGAGGTTTTATAAAAAATGCTTAAAATTGAAGCTTTAAATCAATTTCCTCATATGCTCTTGAATTTTCTCATGTCCAATAGTTGTCGAATCGTAATCTTCCAAAATGTCTTCTACAGTCCTACCGTTAGAAATATTGTCTATCTCTCTTCGAAGAGTTTCATCAAGAGATCTAAATCCTATTTACTAAATCAATATACTAACATAAACAGAAAGACGCACAGATAGAAAAGAATGCACTTTAAATTTAACTAAATTATGACAAACCATATTTCCTTAGTTTATACTCTATGCCTGTTTTCCAATCAAGCAAATCAATGATCTGAACACCTATTATAGCCTTACATAAAGCGGATTATGAGTTGCCATGTTGTATAAGGTATCAAATTGCTACTACGCTTAACATGGTAGACACAATAAATCCCTCAGGGGAACAGTAACATATAAGAAAGATCACTTTAGGCGAACAAATGGTTGTCTCAATTTAGGTAGCTCAAAGAGAAGGACTCTCAAACTGGGAGTCTAATGTAATTTTCAGGGTGAATATTTAACAATTTCATCTTTTTCAACGAATGTAATTCCACATTTAGATTCCCAACGAATAAAGCATTTCGATCTAAAGGATTGCTCTCAGTATTCTAGCTGATTCTCTAATTCCCGATGAATTCCAACATATAGTACTTAAATCAGAAAAAGACAATGAAGATGTACAAAAATGAGCACTATAATTGTTACTCGCTTGTATCAATACCAAAATGATATGGGCTTACTAAAAGCAAATTTCAAAAAATTCCAATTTTTTCAATATTTAAAAGACCAGTTTACTATATTACCTTTTATTGGATGCGCGATGGATTAACCACCACGTGATGCACCCAGTGTAACGTTTACTCTTTCGGTAAAAAAGTCTATAAACTGGGATGTCGACTTATGACTTCAAACTAGCATGACCTCACTGTCCGTCCTATTCCACCACTTACACGGTACTCACCTTACCTGACCTTTTTCTCTGCCTTTGTGTCTATTTGTCTCTTTAAATTTCTGAATTACTCTTCTGTTCCCCATCTCCACTTTTTGTGATTTTGTCTGTGAAACCCGAAGTCAACTAAAGATCTAATGATAACTATCATAAAGCCTGTCATTTGATATAAATATAGACTTTTATCAATGATTTGACATTTGACTACATTTTACAACAGGTATGCACAAAAATCGCAGGAATTAATGCTTAAATCGACTAGATCAACTCTGCCGCTAGCATAAACTCTCTTTCATGTTTTCATTCTACGAATAACACATTAATCACTTAATTTCAGTAAAGGTATATCAGCGGCAGACAAACAGTTTTAAGAAATTAAATAAAACTTATGCGATCACTAATTTTGATCAATAGTTAACTTAAATATAAGGCCAAAAATCCACTTTTCCAAATGTATTTTACAATTCATTAAGTATATCCCCTTGGTTACATTTCCATCAACGACGTGGTACCTTTATAATAAATTACGTTATGTGTGAAAAGTCGATTTGAGCTAGGATTATATTCACAACTACAGGAGAAAAATTGTCACTCTTGTATGGAAAGATGAAACATTTCTGAAAATTTTGATGAACTTATTAAATTAATTTTACACTCCACTTCAAAGCAAATTATGAGACCTCTATTTTTTCGTCTAATATGAAAATGAAGTAATTTATTGTACTTACAGTCTCCTGCTTGAATGAAGGTTATTTTTTAGTACATGGTTGAAAGGTTGGCACCATGATTGCTTTGGTAATAGAATTTGATGAAAAAAAATTTTTATTTCCTGATTTTTGTTGGTATTTAGTAAATTACGGATGATCTTCAAAGAACTTGAAAGCTATTTTAACCGATATTAGATTTACTGTAACTTGGCAGAGTAAGTAACAAATAAATTAAATTGGAATTTCACTTTTATTTTATACTCAGGAAATTGAGCTCTTTGAGTACAAAGCACAACCATGCCCAAGGCGCACCGAATAGCAGTAAAAGTGGGTTTATTGAACTACAATAGCAATTCACTAATCTGAATTGAATTTAAAAGTTAATCTGTGAAGATACAAGAATGCGAATTCTCTACTTCCCAAAACGACACATTTCGTTCCGCCTATTTTCTTAAAGCTACTTGTTTCATAATTACAATTTGTTTAAAGCTTTCGTTCAAGGTAACAGCTCATGGGTTAATTAAATTTGGATACAAAGGGGAGAAATTGGTGGTTATTCACATTTACCAACACGGATTAGTGAATGATTTATTATAAAAAGTATTTGATTTTAAAATGAGGATTGAATTTTGGGAATACTGAGTATCTATTTATTTATTTCGAATGGCAAGCATTTTGATAGTTATCATTAGCCCTTAGCTGACTTCGAACTTCACAGAGCTGAGAAACATCAAAGTTCAAGAGGTTGGACCGATTTGCAATTGTAAAAGGGACAGACACAATGAAAGAGAGTAGGGTAAGTTGAATACTGTAGAAGTTGTCGACTGTGACATACAGTGAGGTCATGGTAGTTCTTGCCGTATGAGTATACGTTGCCCATGGTGCACCACGTGGAGGTAAATCTATCGCACACTATATATATATATACCAAAACCTTACAACAGATCTAAATTTCTTTTAAGCAAAGTCAATCTTATTTTCGATCAAATTTTAATGAATTATTTCAAATAAATGAACTTATAAAAGGGCAAATTTTCAAAATTTTTGTTTCTTTATTCAGTTTAAAATTTTGGTTGAAATTTCTATCACATTTTAAAACTCACTCTGATGGCAAAAATAAATTTTCTTCTTTTTTTCATTTTTGCCACATTCAGTAATTGAAATGGTATTGCATGAAATTAAACTTTTAAAAGCAGTCCATTTTTCAAAATACATTACGTGGTTTAAAACTGGTTTAGAAAAGTTTATTTCTATTTTTCTATCCCAATAAAATTTAGCATTTCATAAGTTCATTTCAATGAGCTTGCTTGCCAAATCAAAAGTTTGTAATACTTCGATCCATGCAGCTTTGAGAATGTTCAAATTCCAATTATTGAAATCGTAAAATAATTTGTTAAAAGAATAAAATAAAGCTTGTTTAGACTAAATGGCTTTAGGAAACATCATTTACATTTTTTTACCTTATAAAGTGTACACGATTGGCCATGATACACATTTAACTTATCTGAAGAAGACAAGTTATTAATTTGTTAAAATTAGGCATTTGCTTGAAATTGAAAATGTAATGATCGAATTGTGCATAAAATGAGAACCATGATTGGTGAAGTAAGAATTTGAGAATTTTAGCTTCCATTCAGTTGAATTCAGTTAAATGAAAATTAGTATGGATGAAAAGCTGTCGTCAAGGTGAAAAATTTAACGTTGACCTCACAATTTCGAAAATTTGACCTTGATGGTACGATGCACATTAAAGATTGAAAATACGATTAAACCATCAGGGGTATGCAAATAAACGCACGAACATTTAAAAATTCAAGCCTATAAAATTCAAAGATTTATCTGATAAATGGTATCAACTGAGATCATGTCATTATTATTCTGGCAGACAGTATTTTTTTCCATTTCGAAACACAGGGCAAACCTCACTTTTGAATTAATATGTAGCAATAATTGTTAAGTGACATGCGTGCAACTTAATTCTGCGGGATTAGACAGTCAAAATATGCTCAAAAATTTTGTTAATTGAGTTTATATATATATATATATATATGTAATTCATTTAATCACTTTTTATATGTGCAACCTAATAATCAATAAAGACAAGGCATATTTTAACGCATTACAGTATATTAAAAAACAATACTATTTTAACAGATCAAATCGATTAATTTAAAATGCCCGTTAATTTATAAAACTGCTAAGAAATCCAATTAAATCAAAATATTTTTCTGTTTTTTGAATTTTTAATGGCGAGATTTGAAGGCATTAAATAATATCACGTCCTCCTTACAACTTTATTTTAGTTAGAATTCATGCCTATGATAATTAAACGATTCCACTATGCCAAATGACCAGTAATATTTGACTCATAATAAAAAATAAACCAATCCGAATATAGGAGAGCAGAAGTTTTGGCCAAAATGAATGTTAAATCATCAGGAAAAGACCAATTTCGATATCTTAGCTCGACTTATTTTAATCCCCTGCTATAAAATCACAATTCCCGGTCTTCTAGTCTTAGATTTTTAAGTGATGGCTTACATCATATTGTTTCGCACTAACTTATGAATGAATTTATTTTGATGGGGCCTTCATCATTCCATTACCTAAATCTCTTCTCTAATCACTTTCGAGAAAAAATTGGCAAAATTCTGAAAAGGTAAGAATTAAATGACCTTTGAGAGGAGTAAAACTGTAGTAGAACTGTTAGAAGGAAGATATCAATTTTAAAGTGCTCTGAGCAAATAAGAATCACTAAAATAAGCATTCTTCCCAGCTCTGTCAAAATTGACCTGTCTGACAATCAACAGTTTCTGACAGACAACAATTTCAAATATTGTCAATCAATATATTGGCGCTTATCACTCCAATTCATGCATTTTTTCTGGTATTTGTGTAGCATATTTAATTTGGTGCATTTGAGTAATTGTAGAAGCATATATTACTAGCCAACCTCTAAAGTGCAGAGAATTCGTTCATTAACTCTTTCCAATGTATTTTAACTTCAATTATTTTTGTCTGGTAGTTGAATAGCTTTGTAACCTGGCTTAACCATTCTTGAATTCACTGCTTAGATTAAAAAATGAGAGAAGTTAAAATGAACAAAAGTTCTTCCTAATGATACTACATGAGCAGTCTGAAAAGATCAGTGAAAATACTTATGCAGATTTGTTGGGGGTTCATTAGAAGAGAATTATTAATTTCGGGCTATACTCACGAGAGATCGTAGCATGACGTGAGCAATACCTCTCTATCAATTGCCCCCCCTCCTGTCTGCAAAACCAAAAAAACAGTTACAAAGTTCAATAATTGGTCCACTTTCCTCAGTCATCCACTTCCGGAGAACACCAATTACTAGTAGTGGAGATTAAATATTTTATTCCATCAACTAATGTCTGATTACATGAATAATCGATTCTAATTTAGCCTTTACCTGACTTCTTGGCAATTGTGACAAACTTCATAACAAGTGATTTGTCTTACGACAAAATTAGCCATGATAAAATGACAGGGAAATAGTTAAAGTTTTAAAATACATCTAATCATACGTCGCAATTTAATGATTTCTGCTAAGAGCTAATTTTATCTGGTGTGCATGATTTTCATCAACTAGTACAAAAGACTCGCATTATGATAAATTTGTGTTGACGGGAAAGGAATGCATTTTACCTTTCTTTCACTTCATCACTTTTTTGCTAAAATATCATAAAAATATAAAATTTTTGGTAATTAAATAATTGAATATGACAGCTCTTGACATTTTACCTCTCTTCCGAATGAGTTTTACACTTCACCAAATGACTCTTTGCCTTTCATCACATAAATTAGACTAAACGTTTCCCAGACACATTTTAATTTCATCCACTTTCATCAACCCGAAATTATTAATCTCATCTCACCTTCCAACTTCCTGTTCGGATAGTAAACAAGTTTCGTCTGATTCAATATTGAATACTAAGAAAATAAACGTCTTTTTTAAACCTTAGAAATGGTTTGTAATTGCCAGGAGAATGATTCAAAGTTACTGACAAGCGATCAAAACCTTGAATTAAAAGGTGTTACATTTTTCGAATTGATTCAAGCTTTAATCTATATAAAAGTTAAAATTTTATATTTTTTTCATAACTATTCATGGTCTACTTAGGCATTTGATAGTAAGCCTTATCTCATCTTCCATTATCTTGCTGATTTAGTGTCTGTATATATTCTAGTGGTTCTAATCTGGTAACAGTAATTGCTGATAGGATGACCTTAACAGTTCGGAGTTTAATCACCCTTCCTAGATCACGTTAATTGAATGATTTTAGATGCTTCTGATTGTTCCCCAAACTTTGATTAGGTTATAATGAACATCAAGTTATTGCTTCATACCATTTTGACAATATGAATTTCAAACTGGAGAAGACCCACCTGATTCGGTGTCCAGCCCTAAAGACAACGACGGAAATTCAGAGATACTGGGAAGCTAGAAGACAGCTAATGAACTGCTATATATGTACCCCCCCCCCCTCCACCCATGGGGAAAGCTGAAGTCAAAGTTTAAGGGCTAATGATAAATATCATAAAGCCTGCCATTTGAAAAAAAGGATCAATCTTGAATTATTGAATCAACTTCATATATGCTTCACATCTATTAGTAAGTTTAAACTTGCACCCTACTCACTACTCATGTAGTTTCTTAAAAGTATGTCAAGCTTATTGATTACTAGATATTGGTTGTTACTCTATTTGAGCTTGAAATAACAGATATGTCATAAAAATAATCTTACTTTGAGCTTAATATACGCCATAACAGAGTATGGTGTCACACATAATTGATTGATTTATAATTATCATTCTAGCAAGTAGAATATGATATTTGGTCTATATTTCATCAGCGACTAAAACATCTTTAAAGCACCCTTTTGAATTTGTAACAACATAGTAGGATTAAGACAGAGATTCTTGGTTCTTGTCGAGCTGAATTTCCCACCGTTTCGTTAAATCACTTCCAATTGGCCTTGACGTTATTACTACGCATCAACATTACTGATCAAAGCCCACCAGCCAACCTCCTTCTTTTATTAATCGCCTTTATTAGTGCCCGTAACTACTGCAGTTTAGTTCCACCTCTCCACATTGTGGCCCTTTTGAATATTGTTCCTGTTAGGTCTGTTATTCTTTATTGCTTCACCTCTGGAAATTTTATTTCTTATCCTGAATAAAGCTTATTGCAACCTCACATGAATCCAAATGCATATGTAGATTGTTTTTTGTGTATTTGGACAATGTTTGATGCTATCTCTTTTAAAAGGCATCTCAACATCAAGGTTGTATCGCAGACATCAAAGAATAAGTGGGGACATTTAATTCTTTGTCGGTTGAAATTTTCTCTGAATTCTTGATATTTAGAAATCTATTACTAAACCTTTAAAACACAGTGAATAAAAAATGACGAAGGTGGAGAAAAATGAAACCTATTATCTAACATTGCTGAAAAAACGTAATTAATTAATGGTGAATATTTCAATACTTAAATCAAGGTTACCTTGGTAAAATTTATTAAAAATTCGAATAAATTTTTATTACTCGTTATATGAAAATTTGCTCAATAAAATTAATTCTTTCCAAACAATTATCGATTGTTAGAAACAATTTTTAAGTCAAAAAAATCATTTTTTCATCATTTCTATGATAAAAGTTATGGTATACTTATTCCTTATTGCAATAAATGATCAAGATAAGGACATTTGTCATGTGCAAGTGTAAATTTTTAAACGAAAGATACTCAATTGCTCCTTTAAAAATGATAGATACTTACTTTTCTAAAATATGGAAGTATTGACTATCGGAAAATCCAATTAATTTCATTTTAACCATTTATTTTCAGTGTTTGCGACGCAAATAGTGAATAATTAATTGTGATGGTTGGAATGATTAGCAAAATATTATAAATAATTGAGACTTTGTTAAAACGCCGCCCAAATTCAAGCATGCTATAGTTCTTCTTCCTACGATTCAAGTTGTCTTGAGATTGAGAATTATAAATTTTTTGACTTGAAATGAATAAGGGTTAAAAATGCTTTCGTACAGAAAATGTTGTTCAAAGTTTGTCTTTCGAAAAGTGCGCTGATAAATGCAAATAGTATATATTTCCTAAATTTTTCGTCTCCTAAATTTTAATTCGTTCGTTCATAAATCAAAATTTGAATAATTACAGAGATATAAAGAGCAGTGTCTTGAGGATTTTTCAAGTCGATCAGCCAGAGGAAAAAAGAATTTCCCATAATTTTGAATAATATTTTGGAAAATTTTTGAAAGTAAAAAAATTTAAATGTTGTTTTAGAAAAGCTATTACTGATTACATAATTTAGACAGGTTGATGTTGACAACTAGGCTAGGTAAAAATGGATAAACAACCCCAAACTGCTTTTTCCCAAACCCGTAATTTTGTTAAGTTCTCGAGCAGATCACTTTCAAGACGAAAAAAATCTACAAGAAGTGTTTTCGAAAAATGGTATAAATAAATTTCATTTTAAACGAACTGATTTACTAATGAATTCAACAAGGAAAGCATCGTCAGCAAATAAGTTTATCTAATTCTTTCCTCGCAATCTTCTGCTTTATGAACATATTTATTTAAGAAAACAAATGACTAAGTATGTATTTAATCTGAACTCATTCATTAGTAGCTGCTGCATTTGATGGGCATAATTAAAATAATCAAGAAGGGTGTCCATAGGTGGATACTCCTGCGTATCCACACATCTACCTCGCACCCCCCGCCAAAGTTGAATTGACCAACTGTGCGCATGTCGTCCTGCCATTGGTGGCATTGATTACTTCAAGCTGAGTCTGATTGGTCAAACTAACTGCCTTGCAAAATAGGGGCGTGATGACCATTTGACCGAGGTGTTCGCGAGTGTATTTATGCGCCTTTGGCTACTACTACGACTCCAAGAGCAATTTCTGCCTTACTATTCTGCACTATCACTGAACTAAACTGTTCTTTAAGTGGCCAATTTGGAATATATATATGCATATAATGAAACACTATGGAAGTCAATTGAGTACCTATTAAAGGATTATAAGTTTACCATTTCTACTCAGTCATGATGAACGCGCCACAACAACAGGGGGTTGCCAACCCCATCGACTCTTCAATGGTGGGCAGTGAAGGAAGTCTTTTGGCGGAGTCCCGAAAATATTCTGTAGTCAATCCGCGAACGTCAATGGATGGAGGTAAACATTCAAGTTCAGAGAGAAAGTTTCAAATATTTTTTTGGCGATAGCACATATTATAAGAATGCTCTTTCGCATTATACTGAAATAGAGAAAACATTTTAAATTGAATCGATAATAAAATGATAATGCTTTCTATTTTTATACTCATCCAAAGAAATTGGGTGCCTTAGTCACCGGTAATTGCTAGTTAGTTAAAATTTTTATTGAATATAATATTCATGACAGGTTCAGAATTCATTTCATTATTGTCCATATTTGTTCATTTTTAAAAAGCTCTTCATTGCCCCCTTGTATCTGCAAATTATTTATCACCAAAAAATGTATTCCCCAGTGTAAATGACACTTCAAAATTTGTGAGAGAATAGTTACAATTTTTCGTGTCAAAATAATGTAAGCTGTCATCGAATTGTGTCAATTTTAACAAACGTCAAGGAGACAGGAATTCGCTTTTAAGAAAAAATGTTTTAGTTGCATTAAGTAAATTAAAACTTAAATCCTGAACTTCATGAATTAACATATGAATTTTAATTTAACGAATTTAGGTTAAAATTTAATCGAATAATTTGGCAGATTTAGCTTTAAAATCCCCGTAAGAGTAGAGTATGAATTAGAAATAAAATTAAATTTGTAATCTCGAACAAATGGTTTAAAGAACTTTGATTTTAAAATCTTTCATCGTAAAATTACTTATTGTTCAAATGAAAAAAATAAATCTTGTACCAAAATGATGTTATTGCTTTGTATTTTTGAACAATTAATTTTGACTCTCTGCTGATAAATTTTAAATTGAGCTTACAAATAAAAGATTTTTCCTGAAAGCATTATTTGCGAAAATTTTTTTACGTATCTACATGAGCTTAGATTTGATATGCATTTTTTTAGTAATCTCAAGTCGAATACTGTTATTTTGCAGTGTTATTGAATCCAAAAATGTGTGAATTTATATGCAACTAAGACAAGTCAGCCAATACAAAAGCCATGACATTATGCATAATTTTTGTTTAAATAAGTGACAACGGTATTATTTTTGTTTCGAAAAATAATCGATTATAAATGCAATCCGTTATATAATGCCTGCATTATCAACTATTCAAAATAGACACAGTTACGGCGATGACGATAAAATTTAATTCATAGCTAAAAATCAAAGGTCGTTAATTAATAACTAAATAAAAAAGTTTTGAAATAAAACTAGCTATTTGTTTAGGTAAATGGTCTCAAAAATAAAGTCAGAATGGGAGCATTGTCAAGTTATTAATATATGAATGCATGAAGATAATTACCTATCTCTAATAGAAAATCTAAAATAAAGAATACAGTAAGAATCATTTGGTGTATCCATTGACTACCGAAAGCTACTTCCGTAATTGCTATTTCGCCAAATTTATGATACAAATCAACCTAACTGATTTATGTAATCTGGTACTTATAATGTCTTGGAGTAATTAACAAAAATATGAAATATTATTATTTTACATGCCATAATATCATGCAAGAATTACTAATTCTGTTCTTTTAAAAAGTTAGTTACGCGCTAAGTACTTCTTGGCGTCGCATATGAGAAGTATTTTTGCATTATTTTATATATTACCAGAATTTCAGCGGTTTATTGTGTAATCTCGCTGCAGATGCTCTTACAAGATCACAAAGTGTCATGTCATTATTTTTACATATATAATTGAATAACATGCTTGACAATTCGCAATTACCTCTTCATAAGTATTTGGTATTAAAAAAATCAAATATCAAATATTTAAAAAATTATTTCAAAATTAATTAAAATATTATTTTTTGGGAAAAAAATGTATAAAACCCGTGGAAATGAAGATAATGACCCTTATATTTCAATCAATAAAAAGCTAAATGCTAGAACATAAACATAAATTTCTTGCCCATTTAGGATAATTTTATTATTATTACATCCCATCAATTATTTTAAGAAGCAAACGAAAATCGAATTATTGCTGAATTGGGGAAAATGGAATGGAAACTGAGGTTGATAATAAAGAGACTTCATAAATTTCGATTTTACATAAAATATACAAATCAATTTTATTTAATTCACCCTGCGACTCATAAGGTTAATTCTAATTGAGATAATATTTATATTTAAAAAAGATTTTAAATAAACGACTTGGAAATCGTACTTATTTTAAACTATTTTTTCTAATAAATAAGGATTCCATGGTGAATCATCATGCCGTACCTATTAAAGCCAACTCTAACTTGCATTTATTGACAATAAAAGCTTCAAATATATATGTATATTTCTCACTATTAGTTTGGAAATAAATATCAAGTGTGGATTTGATCTAATTTGTTCTGCTGACAATTTTACTTATTTGTAAATATACTAAATACAACATATACAATGTAAATTTAATTTGAAATTTTTGTGACTTTGAGATAAAAAAGTGAAGATAGGTGAACTTGATATTATTAAATAAATTGCTTATAATGTTAATTTCATTTCTTTCTAAGGTGTTTTTAAAATGTAATTACTTGTTTGTGAATTGTTGTTGGAAAAACGAACTTACGTTATTCGAATGCCCATTTTGAATTGCCATTTTACCTCCTTTATTCTCACAGAAATTAAATTATATGTTAAATATTTTTTCCCATCACATTTCAGGACAGATGTCGAAAACAAAAGACATTGGCTGCTGCAGTTACATGCTTCTCGGTCTCTCCTACTTTCTCATCCTAATTACCTTCCCCATCTCCATATTCTTCTGCATCAGAGTACGTTTCCTATTTACTTTCTTCATATTTACACGTGCACTTGATAATTTTTCGCAACTATTTGAAATCCATTACGTTTAAAAATATATATAAAGTAAAATGAAAGCTTAAAGTTCCCTAGTCTTTAGCATTCCATGAAATGCAATTATTTGCACGTTGAATCTCGGGATTATACGATTTAGAATGGAAGGGATTCAACCGGTGCTATTTACTTTGATGGAAAGGATGTTGCTCCATCGCATATTTGAAATTCCGAATTTATTCACCTTGTTAGTTAATATTGCAAAATATTCATTTTTTGAACTAATTTATGGGCTTTTTGAGACGCTTATCAAGAACTTGATAATCACGCGTTTCCCAGTAACTTCTTATAGAATGAAGCAAGTCGTTGAATTGACCTATTGTATATAAAAACGGTGAAGATAGTCTGCAAATTGTATCGATCTCTTTGAAAATATAATTATTGGCAATATATTTCTTGACGATTTAACTTAATGCGTTTTTATTCTCATAACTTTAAACGAAAAATTTGTGGTTGACAACTTAACATTAATTACTGAAATTGCATTAAATAAGATGAGAAAAGTGCTTTCAAATTTCAATTTATTTTTTAATATATTATCATTTCATAACTTATACATTTTGCCAAGTAGTTAGAGGGACCCATATTTATTTAATTACAGTTGCGATAAGCAAATTTATAGCGCCATCATATATTTAATACTATTACGTGCAGTAGAATAAAAAAATGAAAAGAAGTATATTAATTACAATTTATTTCTAGAAATAAAGACCCATAAATTTTAATTGAAAAAAACATTTTTAAGATGAAAATATATACTAGGTCCAAATGTTTTGCCAAAAAAGATTTTTTTAAGAAAATCTTTTTTTAAAATTAGAAATCAGAGAACCACTAAAGATGAATATGAAAAAATTCATTGGCCCTATTTAAAAGTATTGAAAAAAATTCCGATTTTCGCTAAGTAATTAATATGATCTTAATATTATTGGCAGGCTTTGTGATATTTATCATTAGTCCTTAAACTTTGAGTTCAGCTTCCCCCAAGGGTGGGGGGTACACATATAGCAGTTAATTGATAGTAGTTCATTAACCGTCTTCTTGCTTCCCAGTATCTCTGGCGTTCCGTCGTTGTCTTTAGGGCTGGACATCGAATCAAGTGGGTCTTCTCCATTTCCTCATGTAGGTTACATAGAGGGCATGTGGGTTTAGTGTATACTCCCAATCTGCGAAGATGTTTTACCAGGCAATCATGTCCGGTACGTAGTCTAAAGTCAGCAATGACTTCGATTCCTGACCAGTCGGCTATATCGAAGAGTGGCACTGTCCACTGTTTCTGCTTTGTTTGAGCTTTGAGTTCGTTGCACCTTGAGGTCTGGAATTCTCTTCTGATTAAGGCCTTCGTTGTGTGGAAGGACATTGGGCGGTCCATGCCTTGCAAAATCGTTGTCTCCTTCTTAGTAGGTGTGTCAGCAAGCTCATTGTCTTTAATGCCACAGTGATCAGGAATCCATTGTAGGACCACTGTTTTGTTTTTCTCTCTCAGCAGCTGATAGAGTTTTTCTACATTCCTTTATCTCAACTGTTTTAAGTGACTCTCTGTTTCCAATTGAGTTTATTGTTGACTATGAGTCCGAAAGTATCACCACTTTGGTGAATTTCGCATTCAGGCAACATAAATAGCATAGTGCTATCCTAATGCTTCGTATTTAGGCAACAGAATTGGCATAGTGCTATCCTAATGGGTGTCCAGGCAACATAATTGGCATAGTGCTATCCTAATATCGATTTCTCCTTCAATAGCGGATCTATTGTGTCCCGCTGCTGCGTGGAAAGAGAAGAGTTCAGAATAGACACCTGCACCAACGTTTCCTTGGCTTTCCTGTATGAGCCTCAACAGTGCAGACTGAGCCATTGATCTCCAGGATAGTTGACATTGATTGTCTCACGTGGGGCATTTGTGTCGGTGTTTGATTTCCTGAAGAAGTCAAGCAGTTGGGTGCAACACACTACATCAGTGTCTGCTAATGGGTTCATGGGTAGAGAGAGACGTTTTGGTTTGTCATCGATTTACAATACTTTCTTCAGTTCTATGGCTTTCTGCATTAGACCAGATTGCGTTTTCAGATGTCTTGGTCTATTCTCATAGGTGCTGAAGAACTTATCCATGGGAATGCGCAGTAGCTTCTCATACAGGATCANTCGTCTCCAGGCTTGTACGTCTTCCACTCTTCCAGTCTGGTCTGCAGTGTTGCGAAGGGCGTCCCGCTTTCTTTTCAGTTCCTCAAGGTGTTTAGACCAAAACACTTGATGTTGTTTAGTCTGGCCTCTGGGAATAGTTTTCTTTGCACATCTGATCATAATATTCGTGATATCAGTGCAAAGTTTGTCAGGATGTTGGTTAAAGTTGAGGGGACTTGTGTGAAGTTCATTCTCTTAAAGGTTTGTGAATCTAAGCCAGTCAGCCTTCTTGAAGTTTCATGATAGCTTGGTTGGGACTTTCCATGTCATGCTTATGCTGCCGATGTTAATACTAGCAATGACTGGTTTGTGACCAGAACCAGGATCGTCAATTATTTTGCGGTGTGTAAGCTCACTGATGTCGCTTGAAGCCAAGAGTAAGTCAGGAGTTTTTCTGATTCCATTGTAGTGCAAATATGTAGCCGGATCCTCATTGCTGTAAATAAGTTCCAGAGGATTGCTGTTTAGCATGTCTTCGATTTCCTTTCCAGTTATGTTTGTATCCTTGTAGCCCCATCTGGTGGAATGGGCGTTGAAGTCTCCTAATACTACAGTTTTGGGTGAGATGTTCAGATAGTCAAAGTTGGGACAATTCTGGGGTGGATTACAGACTGCATATACCTTGAAGTGGTTTTGACATTTCCAAACATTTAATCTGATTATTTCACATATGTCTTGTGTCGAGCCCATACTCTTGATTAGATCTTAGTGTGAGGTGAGGCCTTTTTTTACTCCAGTTAGAATTCCACTTGCAACTTGCCGGTATTTAGGTAGAAGGTACAGGGTGTAACCTGGGAATTGGTAGTACTTCAGTTTGTCATCCGAAATGTTTGCTTCCATTATTGTGAAAATGTCTACATCATAAGATTGTAGGATTTTCTGTACTTGGATCTTTTTGTCCTGTGACATCCCTCCAGCATTCCACTGGAGGATCTGAAGACGTTGTGATTCACCCTGACGAGGGCGATTTCTCTCATAGCCTTATTTCAAGCTAATCATAATAAATCGAAGTCAAATCAAATGCCGAGTGATAGACTTTTTTGCCGTACGACAATATGTTGTCCAGGGTGCGTCACGAGGTGGTAAGTCTATCGCGCACCCACGATCTTAATATCTGAGTATGAATATATTCTTTAATACAGGTGATGGTAATAGCAGTTTAATTTTTAAACACTACGCCTAAAAACACGTATTTGGAAGTTATTATATGCATTAATGCACTGTCTTTAAGAACAACATTCACTTAAAGCCTTCCCTATTATCTCCTATTTAATTCCCTAACAAATGCTTAAGATATGATATATTCCCACGAAAACAAGTCGCACATATTTTTCTTCTCCATGCAATTACAGCGCAAGAGGTAAAATTATTGGCTATCAAATTACAAGCTCTATCGTCATTCCTATTTACATAATGTGTATGGTGCCTATATTTTGCATCCCAATGCTGTATTAGTATGCGCTGCCAAATTTTACGGTAATCTTGAATTCCCTTTTCAGGGCAACACTCAATGAAGCAATCTTTTTATCCTTCGGAATGCCTCTGAACGACGATTTTCCCAAGATATTTTTAGAAGTGTTCCCTCACACCCCCCCCCCACTCCAACCAGTTCATGATTTTGTTCAAAATTCAGCCTCTTTGAGCAAAAGAACATGCCGGTTAGGAAGTGCTTAACTTTCGATGCAACTTTTATTTAACCGAAGAGAAGTTATTTTATTTAAACCAAGGTTTCCGCATAACGCTATTGGTTATAAAGACATCTTTTCAATAAAAGTTCATGTTTTACCCTTTTGGCAGCATTTTGTTAGAGCCTAGCATTTAAGGAAAATATAAGAAAGCTTTTCATGAATGTTACCTTTAAAAAATGAAATTTAAATTAATTTATATTACCACAGTCTCAAAGGTCATAATAATTACGATATTAAAATTAAACGGCTTTCGTAGAGGCCAACAGGGCAGAATAATTCAAAACAACATTAATCATATCGTTGAAAGCCAATATGAAATGCTCTTTCTGTGAACAATTTGGTTGAAAATATATATTAATGATCTGAAATCAGTAATATAAGAACGGATCAACAACTTATTTATTTAGTTATTTAGTTGTCTAATTAAAGATCATTTTACAAAATGTGGGGAATACAACAGGTAACTGTATGGGAAAACTGATGATTGACAATGGAAACAGAGTGGAAAATATGTCTTTTCAGATTAGCTTCCCATTTAAACGCGCCAAAAGAGATAAGCAAAATGGCCTTTTTAAAACTTAAGAAAATGAAAAGGTTTACTTTGTGTCAGAGATGACAGTGTGAATAAACAAATACTGTGTATATAAGGGGTAATGGGACAAGATCTAAGTTGAAGCGATATGTATTTTTGAAAAATTCGCAAGAAATTAAACGTGATATCTTTATCCATTTATTTGGTGAGATCATCACTCTTCCAACAGAAAAATTTATAGCAAAGTAAGACGTTTGTGCCAAATCCGCACCACATATCTTTTCACCGATTTAAAATACAAGGTAGATTCAACACCTGTCTCCGGACGATAAGTAGAAAATCCAGATGTAGATATAAATGACGGTTCAGGAAAGATGTTAAGCTGTATTAATAATAAAAATGACCAACCCCACAGTATTACTACAATTTCCACCAAATTAGTTTACTCACCTTTCTGTTTAATTTAAGGATTCTACTATCGTTTTTAAGGCTCTGTTTTCCATATTTAACAGTGTCTTTGAATGATTTAATTGCAGTACAAAATTTTGTCAAGTTATATTTATACATGACAGCATAAAGAAACACGAGGTCATGCTAGTTTGAAATGAAATGTTAGATATGGAGCACATTAAACACTCTTTTCTTAATGCCATGCTGATAAAGCCAAAATCGAACCTATAAAGAATATGTTACGCCTTCTTTCAAATATTTTTCTTAATTTCTAGCGTTATAAAAAAATTTATTTCTAACTTTAAATAATAACAAAAATAAAACTTTTGTCAGCTTCCCATTTTAATCATGTTAATTTTTACAGTCAAATTTTTTCTTCAACACCTTTATAAGATTTCCTTTTGCTAATATAAAATGAACGATCTGCTTTAAACAGATTGGAGTACTTTTCAAAGTTCTTTATTGTCTCTGATATAAATAGGAATTGTGTGAGCAACTTAATGTCATTCGAAATCATTCTTCATTTACAAATCTTAGAAAAATATCACAAATTAAAATTACATGAGCTATAATTGTGATTAAAATTCCGTGGGAAAAAAATTCAGGGAATGAATAATGAAATTTAAATTCAAGTATTAGAAGTACTGAATTATTAAATATTGCATAACATGCTAAAGAGACTTTCAATGATAATGAAAAGTGCATTGCCTATTAAGAACTTAAGCAGAAGATTCTCGTATTAGGGTTAGAGTACAAGAAAATAGGCATTTAGATCAATTATGAGTAGCGGATCATAGCCTTAAAATAGCATAGGTAGGTTCTTTAATTCAATTAATAAAACCATAATGCCAAATTCTATACGCGCGGTTAATTTAGTGACAAGAGAACGAACTAATACTTTTCATTGTGCAACTTTTGTATAGTTTACGTCTTCTCCGTAAGGCGATGAAGCAGCTATGTTCAAATAAATGAGAACGGCCAATAGAGACGCACTATACATATTGTACAATGGTTTATTATCGCACACTTAACGTTCCATGTAATTACAGAAACGGCACAAATTCTTGTTTGAAGCAAACAGACTTCTTCAATATCAATCCAAATTTCTTTCCTTATGCTAATTAACTTAAGATCATTAGTAATTATATGCATTTTTAACTGTTAGACTATAGAATATGTTCATAATCATGTGATAAGTTTAACTATTTTGTTATTAACTTTTGCGAAAATATTTGTAGATTGATTAATAAAAAATTTAGGTTACCTATTGGACCGTAACACGTTTTTTTAATTTCTGTAACCATATGAGAAACCATGTTCAGTGGGTTAAGAAGAACTAAGGGGCACACGATATTTCAATATAATATTCAACTTTAAGTAGTCAAATGCAACAGTTTTGACAGATACACGTGATACACTAGGCGAGAAGGGGGGTAGAGACAATCGTACTCATATCTTTGTTTCTCGAAGGGGCTTCATGTTAAATTCAGCTAAAGAGAGTCTGCCTATTCAAATGCAGTAGAAATCATTTGAGAACATAAAATGTTTAAAAAACGCCATAAGTGGGCATTTTGTAAATAATCTGCACACGCAACTCTACATTGAAGTAGTTTGAAAAAATCATGTCCATTTAATGCATGAAATAACAAAATTTGATTTACAAAATTGGAACATTGATTTTCGGGATTAACAATTGCGTGACGAATTTAATTTTAGATATCTAATTCAATGCATCACTTTTATGAGTACTCCAACTTTTCAAAGTGCAAAGTCATCGTGAAATTATTCTAAAATCTTTTTGTAATTTCTTCCAAGATTTCAAACATATATCGTATTTGAAAAAAATCATTTCTCAAAAATAACCGTCAAATATTACATTAAAATTTTGAGGAGTCAACGTCAAACAAATGATCAATAAGGATATTAATTGAAAAAATGTATTGTGTTAAAATTCGCAAATAATATTGAAATACACTGAACAAAATTTGGCAAAAATTTGTTTCCTTAACACACTGTATAAGCTTAATCTTCAAGAACATTTTTCAAGATAAAATCATTTGTCTAAATCAATTGACAAGCAAATGAAACAGAAAGTATGTGAGATTCAAAATGACAATTTTGATATCCTCCTGTAGCGTCAGTAACAGTCACTCAATTAGATAATGATTAATAATTTTTAGTTTTTTTCAAAAATCATCATCTTATTCAATCGCCATTGGTTTGAAATATTTGATGAGCACTAGATTTCACATTTATCAAAGCTTTCAAATTTTTACTCAAAGCATCCATTTTATTAGGCCAACTGCTGTATATTTGCCATAATATAGAGAATCTTCACATCGGAACATTGGTTTAAAATTTGTTCAAGTATGAATAAAGAAATAAATTGCAAAGCAGTAAATTTTAGCTTTTATCATGTAATTATGGAAAATATGGTGTGGAGTTAGCGAAATGTCAAATAGGAACCATTGATTATTCTACGTATATTTTTCTAGAGGTCTCAATGCAACAGCTTTCTACGTTAAATTTTTAAATAAAATGAATTAAACCTTTGGTTGACTGCATTAAATGCACACTTTCAAAATTAGTTTTTATTAAATTACAGGCTTCATGATAGTTATCAATAGCCCTCTAGTTGACTTTGGGCTTCATAGAGGGGAGGAACAGACAATGTAACAAAAATGTTGAAGGGGAACAGAAGAGTGATTCACAGATGTAAGGGAGACAGATGCAAAGGTAGAAAAAAGGAAAAGTGACTACTATGCAAGTAATCGAATATGACATTGTATTTGGTTCGTGAAAGTTCAAAGTTAACTGCCGATTTTTAGACCTTTGCCGTATGAGTATACGTTGCTCACTGTGCACCACGTAGAGGTAAGTCTATCGCCCATCCCACACTTTTGTAATTATACAAACAAGGATATTTTTGAAGCATAGAAACTAGTTTGGATAGCTTATTCAATAAGTAAAAAATAAATTTCAACAATTTTATTTCCGTAGGTGATTGCGGAATACGAACGGGCTGTGCTATTTAGATTGGGACGAATTCTACCCGATGGGGCCAAAGGTCCTGGCCTCTTCTTCACCGTACCCTGTCTCGATATGATTCGAAAGGTCGATCTTCGAACTGTGACCTTTGATGTCCCCCCTCAGGAGGTAAGAGAATTTAGTCAATAATTTTTTCACAGGGTATATATATATATATTATAAGACTCAAAGTAATTGAGGGGTATCTTATAGACATCAATTTAGCTTCGTTGTAAAAATCATGTCTCTGACTAATTAAAAAAGTTAAATATCACACTCATTTATATTCACCGAACACACTTATTCGTGTTCAAACAAATGATTTCAAATAACGCTTTTCTGCTTAGAATATGCCATAACAAGAGATCCGCCCTTTCTGGTGCGTCATTACTGAGAAAAATTATCTGATACTAGTAACTACATTTACTTATTTGCAGCTCCAAAAACGAACTTTATTTATTGCTTTTAAAATTATTTTCTCAATTTAAAATGAATAAATAATTAAATATTTTTATTTTCTTTAACTTTTTGAAAAATAAAAACACGTGCAAAGATGAATCTAGTGGGAAAGAATTGTCTTAAAAATTAGTTAATTAAATAGAGTCCATTCACAGTGTGAAACATGAAATTTTTTCCCATTAATAAAAAAATAACACCATTTAAATTTCTCCTTTCACAGGAATCACAGTTTACGTACTTAGTCATTATTTAACTTAACATATGCTAAAGCTTTAAGAAATTTAAGATAAAAATGTAATAATAGTCTTTCTTTAGTCAAATCTCCCGTCTACTTGTTCCTGTTTCGATTGAAAACTTACCTATAATTTTGTAAATTACTTGTTTGACTCAAATTTAGCACCGACTAAATGCTGAAATTTATCCATTTTATGTCAGCTATTTTTCCATTTCCAGGTAAGATGAATATCCCC